>LJIJ01000522.1:0-104272 GCA_001718145.1 Orchesella cincta
GAACGAAGGCCTTAACGAAAATGTCTTGCTATCTTGTCACAACGCAAGGTATGGAATATTCTTTCGACCATTTTGAAAGATCAGTTTAGCAAACGTTCTACATTTAGCTAAAGAAAATCACAGCAATTCGATGACTTTTTTAAACAATTTGAAATTTACTTTTAAAAATTATGGAAAATGGATGAGTATCAAGATATTGCATGTATTTCATTTCATCTACAGTTGTCACCAAACTGCTAACATAACACAAAATTGTTGACCGCAGAAAGCTATATAGCTCCTTGATCTATGAAGCATACACGTCTGTTTATTTGCTTTCTCCATTACTATTCCTCCTCCTTTAGTTACTCATGTGTATTATGATTTATCATTTCATTTATCCTGATTCGGGAAAACTACTTTCCGCACGTATATGTGTGTGAACATGAAGCACCCATCTGCCCAAACCAAACCATTCTTCACCCAACTGTCTTTGTCACTCGTATCACTGTCTATATTCATTTCATCCCCAATGCCAGCGCCTGCATGCTTTTTCAAAGCCACCCTCGCCTTTCCCACTACTTGAAGGCATTCACTTAGAGGTGAGGTACACTATACTTGCCTCAAATAGAAATCTAGTCCCCAGGTTTACCTTGCTTTCTTCTTCCAGGCCTTTTCCTGCATCAAAACAACAAAACACATATTGAACAATACTCCGCTTTTTTACAACAAAGAAATCGTTTGAAGTTCAACCGACTGAAGAATAAAAGGAGACTGGAAAGGAAGATTCAAGCAATGTTTATCCCTATAGATATAAGCTCTTGTATGTACCTCTTTATATTAGCCATAACTTTGTACCTTGCTCTGATCTGATGATGGAAGGGGTCCTATGCGTAATAAGATAAGTATAAAGCAAGTCCTTGTCAATATAAATAGCACATGGATATTATCCAACTACATACATGCCTTTCAGGTCGAGTAGGAGTAGTAGTGTGATGTTGCAATATTTTTCCTCAAAGAAAAATCCATTCTCTGGATATTTTTTTCAATTGTTATTCCACAAGGGAGAGAGATAGAGATTATGGATAGGATCAAATATTTAATTGAAAATCCTTTTTGTCTCTTACTTTCTCTTGATCTTTTCCTTTGATGTGTATGCAAACATTCTCATGGTATATATATTTATGCATGGGATATAATACGAGGAATGAGAGACTAACTCGCTCCTGGAGCGTCGTGTGGACGCTGTATGTGAGTATTAGTCAGGCTCGTATGCTTATCCAAGTTTTTCCTCATAAATTATATAGGCACTATCAAAGACCCCGGTAAAAATTGATTAGACTAATGATTTTTTATGATTAGGTCACCTCTTGTATCTCAAGATCCGCAAGACAATCATTATGCAATAATAGAATACTATACGAGCTAAAGATTATTCAGGTGAAAGAAAGAATATCTTGGAGAACAAATTGCTAAAGAAATGGCCAAATTTTACTCTGCGGCGAACTCAAATACGCAGCTAGATGCACATCCTTTTTGTATTAACAAATACTTTCATTTTAAGGATACGCGAGGCGCTACAAAGTTACATCTTCATACCCTGACCCGTTCAGGTTTCTCGACGATTCGAAACTTTTTCTTGAAGAAATTTTGTTTACCTCATATATGAGCAGCGTGCGTACCTACGTACATTTGCAATCGTTCAAGTTGAAGAAAAAAACGGTGTAACAAAAGGCCTTAGAGATTTATGAAAAGAACGCTTTCCTTTCAAGTCTTTCTTCTGATGCTTGTGCTTTTATCTGAAAAAGGCGATCGAGAAAAACTACGTACTCACATACAAAGTAAGACAAAGAAATGAGTGCTTTCTCTTCGTCATCATCTTCATCGTTATACTTTTCTTTTTCCCTCACTTCAAGGGAAAAAAGTTGTTATTGGAATAAAACTTGCATTTAAGAACTCGTTTTCCTTTGATCCTTTTGGGTGGGATCTCTCTTTGATAATAAATGTACGAAATTTAACATTTTTTTTAAAAAAAGCACTAAAGCTGCAAAAGGAAATGATGCATGAAAAGCGAAGACAGAATATTGACCGATGGGAATGGGTAAACGGGTGATTTCTTAGGATATTAAATGTAGTACATAACGTGTATTTAAGTTTGCCTTATATTCTTCGCGGCAATATAGTATACACCAGCTATATATCTTAACTTAAACAAAACTTTACAGGATTCTCCGGATTGGAGTTGGAATACTTGCGTCATTACTTCAATATATAATAGATTGAATATTTTGGTGAAAGTACGGGCTTAGAGTTTGCTACTGTTCAATATTCCAGCGGGGCTAGATGAAAGTATTACCTGCATGATTAGTATAATAAATTATCATCGTAGAAATGAGTAAGAGTTGTTGCATTAATTCAAGTTATTTTGATACAACTGTTCCGGTAATTTAATAGGTTATCTAATACATAATATGACCACTACAATGAAGAATTTCGTCATAGACGAGCTCTGCCTGTCTCATCAACATATTATTCAGTACGGTTTCTTGAAGCGTTTGTGGGTAATGTCTCTTAACGAGAAAGCAAAACTATCATTTGTCAATAATTGCATAAGTTCAGAGACGAAAGTTCGCCTATTTTTAACCGTTGAATTATATAAGAAGTAGAATCTGAAAACGTTATGATTCTCAAGCAAATGTTTTTTCAAATTCAGTCAATAATCCAAGAATACATTCTTGTCCAGATCAGATACTTCCCTCCATCCCTCTTATATCTGATTAATTTCATATTTGGTTTTTTGTGACGACTTCAAAGGGACAAAGCCTGAAGAGACAAAGAACAAGAGGAAAATTTTCAAAGAGAGCTCCAACTAAAAAGGAGCACATTCATCACACAAGAGTTTCCACGATTTCTGCACCGCCACCAGAACATAATAGGAGACACACAGCAACCAGAGCAGCCACAAAAAGAGTTGTGTTGTGGATGTGTCGTTCGTGATCACGAATAACCTATTTACACACATGTAATGTGCAATACACAACCCAACCGTCCAGCTTCTAATGCCGTTACTGTATTTCAAAAGTGGGACCAGGAAAGGAGTATCAAACGCTTTCCACTACCAAACCGTTTTCCCTTTGTGCATCGCTCTGTTGTGGTATTGCTCTGCATTGCTTCTCTCACCGGTTCTCTCCCTGTTCATCTTCCTTTAATATATCCCATCACACCAAGCAGGGAACTACATATTATGAGAAAAGGGTTGTTTGCCGAATGTATGAAAGTGAAGTGGGTAGACAGGACAATCGAAGCAAACAGGGATATAAGTACATCACTCGCTCGCTCTATATGGAGGGTGTACATGCACAAGACAAAAACATCATAGTTGATAGTGCCACTATTACCACCACTGCACTTCAAAGTTGTGTGTCGGCAAAAGCCTTTTGTTTCCTTTGATTATTGAACGGAATGTGACTTTGATCATGTAGCAAAGCGACAAAGGAAGATTAGAGGAGAGGTCATTCGTGTGGTAAATGGTAATATCGTAATCAGACCCGGCATCTCAATGGGGAAACGGGTCGTATGGATGAGTATATACGGGCTGGGCTACATCCATCCATTCATGCGAGTATAACACAATCATTGTTACCCGACAAGGATTGCACATCTCTTTTATGCACTGTATGATGACGGAAGCCGATGCCTGGACTTAAAAGGTCTTATTTCGCAGTACAATTTCAAACCATGCGACGATCTAACCTTTCATGAGAATAAATGAAAATGTGAATTTTACATTAATAATATGGGTTGTTATTTTCATGGGTTTCATCATGGTTGCTGTTTTGGGTTCTTGTGAATTCCGTTTGAACAGTTCTTTGATGAGCCTGTCCCCGTGATTAAGTATTATGTATATGGATCGACTTTCTTTTGATAGTCCGCATATAACTGCTAATTCCTCTGACACTCTTTTGATCGCTTAATTACACACCATCGCCAATGCATGTAGTCCAGACAGTTAGCTCCGAAAGTTAAGCAACTATCAATTTTAATACCAATAAAAGCAAAAATGTTATTAAATTTTTGTTCGCAAGTTCTAGTTCTTTCTGAAGACATGCAAATATGATTACTACATAAATTCTAGATTTTCCCCAAGAAAAACGGACCTTAAAGCACCATAATTTTCACTTGAGCCCAAGATCGCCATATAAAACAGAGAGTAGGAAACTCGTCAAAGGAGTAAAGTCAGCGAGGAAGTGACAAAGGACAAAAATATCTTCTGTAAAAAGTTATTTCAACTCACAGATGAAAGCAATTTTCCCGAGCAAAGCGAAAAGGTACCTACACACATTATAAACATCATCCAAATATATATCTCGTGCCTAAAGCATGGAATTGGAACAGAGCGGCTCCCTTTTGATTTTCAGACTCAAGAAGTTAAACCTATATTATGGCTCTTGTACTACTGTACGAGTGAGAGAGATTGTCTATATATAAAAAAATGTTCTTAAGCACATGCATATCACTTCTCTCTCTTTTTTTAGAAAAAGCTAGATGAAAGGGCGGAAACCCTCTGTGTGGTACTTATCATTGTAATGCTGTTGTGCACACAAGACATTATTAATGAGAAAGCATTGATCAAAAGCCTTTCATGTCTTGACAAGACGCTTTGATCTTTTCCTCTTACATGTTAACTTCTTTATGTGATGATGTGTATATATCATACATGTAAGTGTGTGTGTTTCTTTCCGGCACACATGTATCTACATGCTGCTAAGCTGCTACTTCTGATGATCGTTTAGGCAGGTATATGGAGGACGTCTACAAACATTTTAGTTTGCTTAAAGAATAAGTTGGATGTATAATATTACCCTTTTAAAGGAATAGTAGAAGGCAGTTAGAAGAGATGAAGGGACTATTTTTGTTCTTCTTCGGCATCTTGTACTACAAATAGGCGTATACCATTTATATAGTAATAGTGCTTTCACTTTTTCTTCGCCCTTTTGACTTGTGATGTTTTTACTGTCTTTCTTCTTCTGAGTGAAGATATAAAAAGGTCTTTGATGGCGAAAGATGAAAGAAAATGGGACTTTTAGTAGGTATCCAAAATGATATTGATAGTTCAATTCTCCTCATCTAAAAGAAGCACATTACTTTTACATGGGAGAAGCATAAATGGGAGGAAGAGCAGATGATGTGAAAGTCGAGAACATGAAGGGGTTGTACACGTGGTAAACAAGGAATGCTTCACCTCGTCCAGCTTCTTGGGGTCACCTGAAGCATATGTTATGATAATTTTATTGGTGGGCTCGTCAACAGGTGAAAGTAGGGAAAGTTGATGTATTGGATGTAATTTAAAATGAGAAGATGTTTGAAATATATAGGTTAAAAGTAAGTGTATTTACTTTGTAGCAAATTGAAACTATCATTGCAGGTATAAAAAGTCGTTCCGGAAATTCTAAAAATTGTACTGTTTCTTATTTAACATCCATGTCGCTTTTCTGAGTATTTAAAAATAAAATTGCTATCAAAAGTTTACAAAAATACTTCAAAATTCAAAAGATTTTTTGCTTTATGTTGCTTTGATGAAATCTTACTTTGTGTTTAGAAACAGCGATTCGGATACAGTTGTACCTGTTTCCATTTAGTTTTTACTCTTTTATCTATACCCAAGCTGCTTTTATAATCTTCCCGTCAATATAGGCGAAACAAGCTTTAAAACATCAAAGAATTTCCTAAAATTATTAAATTTGAAAAAGCGACATTTTTTTCTTTAACAAAAATGTGTCTTTGAAGCCACAGATTTTCAAGAGAACATTTAAGCACAGAGCAGAAACGAGTTTGATAATACTAGAATATTCAAAACCACCTACATTCACTTTTATCTAACGTGGTTCACGACAGTTGTCCATTAAACTCAAGCTCTTCTTAATGGGGCAACCTGTTCCAGTTTTCTGGTGAACAACTAAGCAGGTAGAAATGATGATACATTATATATGAATAAAAAGAAGATGATGACGCATTCAAATGTTTGTTACATCTCTCTGCTTTCTCTTTATGAACGGTTAGTTTTGTTTGAAGCATCCCTTTCAAAACAGGAACAAATTACAAAGTCTTTGGTGTTAGTTTGGTACAGATTAAAGTTTGGTACGATGGGATTAAAATTTAAACATTAAATTTGAAAGTTGGCTTCAAAACCAAACAGTCGGTAGAATAAAAATGGTTCAATTTGGAATTACGCCGGATCCAACTTCAGAGTTCTTATTGCGACCCATCCAGATGTCACATTTCAGCATCCCTTCAATAACCACCATAATACAGTATCAAAGCGTTACATCAAAGAGAAAAAAAGTAATTTTGCCGACAAACAAGGTAAAAACTTTGCATTTATCTTTAGTAGTTTAATAGAACTTGATTTGCTGGATGTAACATATATTTGTAGTCTGTTTGTGTGAATTTGTATAGTATTTGGTTGAGTAATAAGTAGCACACAAGTCATTCATCAACATGGCTAGGGCAGAGGAAGAACGCTTTGACTAACTCTTTTTATTTCCCTTCTTTGCTTTCCTTTTACTTTCTCTTTGGTCTTTGTGCTCTTTGATCTGAGCTATCATCATCACAGTCATCATCATCATCATCAGAAAACATCATATAACACAACAACACAACATCAGCCAAAGTCGTCATTACAATCACCATGTCGGTTTAACTTGTCTGTCGCTTTATTGAGAAAATGCCGAGTGGAAGGAATGAGTTAAGCGCAAAAAATGAAGATTACCCTTACCCAACTTTCCTTAAATATTTTTCCTTGTAGCCTTAAATCAAAATGATCAAAAGAGGAAGTTGAGGTAAGGTAATAACGTAAAAAAATGAAGGTACAGGTCTAACATTTAGTTATTGGGAAACTGGCGAAATATTTCTCAACCTTTTCATTCCATACTTTTCGTCAAAGAAAATAAAGCTATTAAAATAATTTCTCGCGTTTGATCTTCTTTCGTTTACCTGTGTAGTAATTTTTGTATTTATGGACGTTTTTGATAAATTTTAAGGTCTTATTGTCGCTGAACTCGTCAATGCCAATTTTTGACTCTTCATGATCTAAACCGCATGATTTACAAGGTAAGTTCGAGTAGTTTTAAGTAAGATTATTCAAATTAATTCTGGAAAATGATTCATTAACTTTTCTTAAAATTAAAAATGAATTCATTAACAAAAGCAAGCAAATAGAGTTATATTACGTGATTCAATATTGAAGCACAAAATTTCATAGGACTGTTTCCCTCTGTTTCGTCGATTAGAAGTCGACGTCGTCGTGAGCTTCTAGATACGAACAAATCTCAGATTCTTTCTCAAGTAATAATGAACACTTTTGAGCCAACAAAATTTTAATATCTGATGACAGAGGCAGAAATTAAACATGGAAAACAACCAAGTCCATTGGATACTCTGAGTATCACCCTACAGGAATTTTAATTTAAAAGTCTGATGAGTATTTTTTCACACTTTTTTCTCATATTCAGCAAGAAAAAGAACGCCCTTTTATTCAGTTGCTGTCCCAAATTACTTCATAGTTCTCATCTCAGTCTTTGCATAATCTTACAGATTTTCGAAACACTCGAACAAACATAAACAAAAAAACGGGCTCAGGATTGGAAGCTGCCTTTGGATTTGTATGACACAAGACACAATGTGTTCATTCATTTACATAAGTTCATCTTGTTCACTAGTTTCATTAAGTCGAATTTTATTAACAACTCGCATTCTGGGTGGCATCTGCACACACCCCTTTGTTTGAATACGCTAGGAATTTGATGAACTGAGCTGAGATTTTTTCATCAACAGCCTTTCTTTCTGAATAATTAAAAAGATGAAGATGAGTCAGGACGAGCGTAGGCGATCTTTACGGGATTTTTTCTCGCTTCTAAGTTTGGAATCTTGCAAGTGAATAGCTCTTCAAAACTGTCCCTCCCTTTTGAAAACATTTTTACGGATGCAAATGACACAAGTTGGTGCTGATCTAGCTGCTGGGATTTTGATTCATGAATATTCCACTGGAGCCATGTGCAAAATCGATTAAACATTAATGACTAGTTTTATGATAGAATAAAAGTACATTGTAACTCGATACGTTTCAAATGCTTCCATTTTTTGCTCACTTCAATACATTTTTCTAAAAATTTCGTTGTTTGAATAATTGTCCGAGTAAAAAGTTCAAATTCATGACTATTGACATGCTTTTTTATTGCACAACATAAACCACAAAAATTATTAGGTCGGTGACCGGTGTTTTGCCAATATTTTTTAATTTGTCGGCACCCAAAAAGAAGTCATCATAGCTCTCAAATGGCTAATATCGACATTAAAAGGGTAATAAAAATGAAATATTTTTGACAGCAAGTAAGAGATCCCTCTTTGCACATTGCTATTTTATGACGTATCAAGTTTTAATATTCGATACGGCTCATTTCTTCTCAGTTTTTGCTTTGATGCTAGCAATGTCGCCCGAAGTTGTAAAATAGGGGGAATGCCATGTGCACAGGTCTAAAACAAAGAGTACACAGAAGATGTACGCATAAAATGAGCGATTCAGTTCAAAGCCAAAGCCAAGTAGGGAAAAGAGAGTGAAAATTGGAATGACTTTCATGCATATTTTTATGGATCCATACACTTGCTTTATGACTGCAAACGGTGTGTACTTTCTGCTTAATAATATTATGGATATGCTTGATATTCGGATGAAAGGTATATATAGCTGTGTGTTCGTACGGGGATGATTATTAGAATGCATGAAAGAAAAGGATGAGTGCACATGATGACGATCATGATCCATTTGATCACCATCTCTGACGGTTGATTGAAAGTGTTCGGCACAAAGAGCAGGGCTATTTAACGCAAGATCAATTTGCATTGGAGTGCCGCTTTTGATCCTGGGTGCAAAAATAATCTTCACACAACCCTTTACTTGTTTGCATTCATTCATTCTCTTAAGAGGCACAATATAACACATATGAGTACATGAACGTCTCCCACTCCTTATTAGGAACTACAGCGGAAAGGAATATTACCCAAGTGATGTTCAGAGGAACACACACTTCTAGTGTGTATATGCATATAAATGTATTATGTTCGCTTTAAGAATATAAACGAATTCTCAGTTTTCAAAGTAGCTGCCGACCTCCCTCTTTCTCTTTTAACTCCCGCCTGCTCTACACCCAGACCACACTACCACCATCGTCACCACGAACCACCGGCACAACCACTAGCCAGCATGCATAGCCCATTAACATCAAAACTATTTAACCATTGAAACGTAATGTTCTTTGAAACTACTTTCAGAAGTACTCTCATCCAAAGGTTACACAGCATTGACGAATTTTTGCTTTCAAATCACTATTTGAAAGGAGCACGCTCTTTCATGCAGGAATTAAATCAAAGGACGTGCAAAATTTGTTTATAGATATTCTCAGTTATTTGTAAATACAGACTTATCATTCATTTCTCTATTAAAATCATCATGGACATTTCGGAACAGTTTTTGAAATGTCGTCAACCGAATTAATTATGCTTTGATTTAGTTTGGAATTGTAAACGTGTATGTTTTTTAGCAGCAAAGCTTTTACAATAGTGTTAAAAGCTTGAGACTTTGTGAAGGGCCATGAAGCACACGACAATTTAAATGTTTTTACTCCCTGTTTTTCGTCGCAATAATGTTCGCAAAAGTTTCCACTTCCCTCATGCCCTCATCAACAATGTATATGTTTTGAGTATGAACGAACATGTACATTTTATATTTTAATTTCTCTTTAAAATGTAGGAGAAGTCAAGTGCTTTCGCTCTTTGAGCTGTTACGAGCTACTTCATATCACAAGATATGAAAGCGCTCTTTTGGTCCATGTTTGTGTGCATTCATAAGCAGTAAGTAGTACAAAGAAATGGGAAATCTTTTGAAGTTTTTGATTCAGATCAAACCAGTGCCGATGAAAGTCGTTTTTCCCACTTCACAAAGGAATGAAATATACGGGCTGCTGTCTGATGTTGCTTTCACCAGTTTCACCTTTTATCTATGGATTCTTTCTTGATATTGAGCTTATCTTAAACTGACTCGTAATAAGTTGAATCTATCTAGTTAAACCTTTGAAGTTGTTGAAAGCAATCATCCAAGTTTATAGGGGAGGCATGTATGTGACAATCACGCAGCCCATCTTTTAATCGAGCATGTAAAGCTTGTCCTGCATAAAATGTTGGATAAATAATAATAATGCTTTGTTGATTACTCTATGTTTCACCGGTGGTTGCTCCAGAACTCTTTGAACATGTCTAAAAGTAGCAGTTGATGAAAGCTTATGTAATAAATCAATAGAAATAGGTATTCTGAATAGTTATTACATAAATAAGTATTTTAAGCATCTATTTAACTGCCTAATATGACGATTGAAGACTGTATATCGATGATAACCTTCTGAAGATCTCATCAACAGTTCGATTAAGACAGCCGAAGACACTAAAACAGATTTGGAGAGCGGAGTTGGAACTTGGAGTTTGCGTTCTAAAAGACCACGGCCGTGATACACAGAGCTTTATGAGAATCTGCAAAGAAAAAGCGGAGGTTGTTGGGATCTCTACAGCAGTTTAGCTCTAGTTTTGCTGGCATCCAGACGAACCCTCACTTTTCTCGGTTTCCTGTTTCTCAGCTTTTTCTATCAAAGCGAAGCTTGTAGAAATAAAACTTTGGTTCAGCATCGTGCTCCGCTTGTAATTCGTTTTATACCGTGAATAAGAACATTTTTTTGTATCCACACTCTGACGGGATTACATCGTATTCAAGTGACAAATCGTAAATTTCAGTGGTGAAAATTGACTCAAACAATAATTATTTTGTGGAAATCACGTAGTATTTCAACGCATTCAAGATTCGGTCCATATCATTTTTCGGTCGTCGACTCAGGCTTCGAAAGTATTCGAAGCTTGATGGAAACGTAAGTTAATTTTTTTACAATACATATTTTAATGCATTTACTTGCTTGCTTAATGTTGCATGCGTTAACAAATAGCGTTGAGGGAATTTGCAAAATGAAAGGATTGCATATATTTCTTAAATTGGGGGAAAGTGAAATTATGTCATACGAAATTTTGACTAGCTAATTTCTTCGCTCGGGATTTTAACTGCTTAAACTGTTGCTCTAATATACTGTGCTTTTGCTGCAAAATTCATAATCATTCACCATTTCTCTTTGTTTCTTCTATATATTCGCATATTTTAACTGAAATCATATTACAGCCACACAATCCTCTCTATTCATTGTCAAAAAAAAGTTTGAGCATGACTAATACCTTGGTTGAACCAAAGAGAAGAAACATGCGGTGTAAGAAAAATTTCACAAGTTAAGCCATAGCTCGGAATCAACAAAGCTACTGAATATAATAGGAAAAAACATCACACATATAGAATGTTTAAGAATTTATACGGTACGGGGGAGTCAATTACCATTACTATGACCCTCCACACTACAATAACAAAAGTAGTTAAAGTGACTACGGCCAAGCATGAGTGTCATTACCCACCCGTGCATCTTATTGAGAAAAACAGAAATATCAGTAAGGAAAAACAAGCATGTTGCAACGAAAAAGCTGTGACACAATCGCGTGAAACTGATGAAAGAAAGATGTCCTTTCTTTGCTCTCCCATCCACACACACAACTCCCAAAATTGTCATCATCAGGCCCTAAACATTTGCTAGTATACAATCCTGTGGCAAAGTTAAATAGAAACAGAGAGCGGACACACAACTGAAAGAGAACCACTCTTTGAGGCAAAGCGAAAACATCATAAAATGATTCTTCTTCTCCTCTTCAACTTCCAAAGGAGTTTTTAGCTCTTCTTCTGTGCGTCAACAACATCAAGAGGAAAGTAAGCGAGGCAAGAGATTCACAAATGGTATTTGTTGGTAGGCGAAAAAGCCGAAAAGGATCATCACGGAGACCGAGCCCAACAGAGACGGCTTACTTAAAGGCAAAAACTATTTCTCCATGTTACAACATCATCTCCACAATATCATATCACTGTTTCAAGCTACTGTATCAAAAAAAGGCTTTTCCGTCTCCGTAAATCTGGAGGACTATGACCAATTGAATCGTAAGCGGAGAAGATCAAAGGGAAAACTGTTGTTGGTCTCATGTGTCTCTCTTTTTTCTCTCTGTGATGTGCACACACACATGCACAAAGAAACGAGCACGACAGATGGAACCATACACGTACTCACTTGGAGTGAGCACACAAAAAAATAAGCCAAAGTATTCGGCGTAAAGAGCAAAGTGAATAATAAAATTTTAAACAAATATCTTAAAGTACTTGCGTGGGCATACATGTATTCATAATCGGGTGGAGGCCTCTTTCATCTTTAGCCTAAAATGAGACATTCACAAAGTCATTTGACTCGGATCTTGATGAAATATGAGGAGAGCGAGTGTGGATAGGGTTACGCAAAATCTATTCAAATTATTATTTCTTACACCAAAATTGACTGGGAATTATGTGCGTAAATGTTTGCCCTTTAGTGCCGATGCCGAGTATCACAAGAAGGAGGGGATATTATACTTTATTCCCTAAAATTAATTTCTGCGTTGTAGTTTGGGGTAATAAATCAAAATAGCTTTGGAACTTTCGTGCTTTATGTTTTCATATTTAAAGCATGAATGTTTTGCTTCAAGGTTTTCATACCAAATTCATTACAGAGCGGTGTGAGCCCGCAAGAGTTTATTTCCAGTAATTTAGAGTGAGTGCGGCATTTATTTGGAAAAATATACCAGCCACCACTAGCATGAGATGAGAAGGAACATTGCACTAAATTTATTGTTATGATTAGAATAGATATTTTGGCACGCGATGGACCCATTTCACATTCGTGCTTAGGTGATACGCTCCAAAGATCAAAGGCCTTGTCGGCCGACTTCTGTTTGAAGTTTTCCCTCTTATCCGTTCCCACAATGGAATTCAAATGAATGTTTCTAAGTGCGTAAGTTAACTTTTCGGTCATATACAATTTTCCTGGACCCGACACTCGTGGCTTTCATATACAAAGAACAGTACTAGACTGTTGTATACCATTTTCACTTTTATCTGACTGACAGGGCGTTATAGCTTGAGTTCTATTGAAGTACCTTTGGTTAGAATATTACAATCTGTTGTGACATATACATACATGCAGATGTTTCTTTGGTAAGTTGGAGTATTTTTGCGATACTTTACCCCTGGGATCGGGAAGTAAATGCGAACCTCTCGCTGAATCTGCCGAAAAATTGCGAAATAAAATTTTATATGAACGATACCAGGGGCAAAATGATACGATGATGTGTGAGCTGAATTTCACTTTGCAGCTTTACTTTATATGCGAATTTCCTTAATATTATCATGTCAGAATGAAGTTACTTAATTTGTGACTTTGAATGATGAAAAGACCATTCAAAACTTGAAATTTCAAAGCGCAAATTGGTATTTATGGATGATGTACAAACTGAGAACTTGCTTTTGTATAATACAGTATGACGACAGTTGATAGTTATCTGTATGAGGGTTCAAAACGAATTTAATACTATTAAATAATGACAAGTCTTGTATGACCCTCTTCTGTGGTGTTGTGTGTCATACTTTGGCAACAAAATGGAGATACGGGTGGTCTGCTTCCATTCTGTAATGAAACTGACATCTCAAACCAACATGATGGTTTCATATTTTCTTATGATATCTTTATATATATTTACGGTTCTATCATGTTATATGCCACATAAATTAGTTAATTTCAATTCAATTTGGAACTTTCGAAGCCACAGTCTTACTTTCAAATGTAAATCAAGCGATTTGTTATTGAATACTGTGTATCTACAAGACTGCAAAGTTGCTGTCATGAGTTGAGTGGTCCCTCAAAGATGTAGGCAATAAATTCAATTATAATTCAATTAGTTTGTTGTTATTCACAATGTGGAATAGATTGACTTGATAAAATGAACTTGTAAGATAGATGAGATGAATCAAATTAAATTTAATGAATGTATTGTAAAATGTAAGAGGTGCGGGATTTCAAAAATTTACCCTTACTAACTCTAAACTTGCGACAGCTACGGAGTATCAGTGCTAAGAATTTTGAACGCATGGAAGGGCACACTTGCGGACAAAATACTATCTACATTTACATAAAATATTAAGTCCCTAATAACATAATTTAGGCACTTCGAAATCGCGCAATCACATAACGAATGCATTTTTTACTTAAGACAATGCCATATTTCCGTAAAACTTCCAGAGCCAAGCAAATCAATTAATCTGAGTAAACTTTCTTCGTCAATAATTATTTAATCTGAACAACTCTATCTCAAACGAAAAAAATTGCTAACCTGTACATAAGGAATTTTAATTTCGCTTTAAAAATTAAAAATATGAGCGCTGAAATAGTAATATAGGAAAAATACAGCTACAAGTATAGGAAAACATGGCCCAATCAAGTGAACTTCTACGATAATAAAACTTCCTTATTTAATTTCGTTGTATAAAACATATTAAACAGTATAGATACTGTGTAGAATTTCCTAACTTGCAATCGCCAGTTTTAGCAGCATGTGTAGTCCATCTAAAGTCTGCACTGCATAATGCTAACAAGGGCAGTTTTTCCAGCAGACAGAACAGTAATTGAACGTCATAGACACGTCAGTTTGTTTGTTGATGAGATGATGAAGGGATGTCAGTTAGCATTTAGCTTTGTTAATAATACATAATTCGTCAAAAAACTTGGGGGTTGCACTTGAATTTTACGCAGAAAACCATTATTTACCATGTCTGTGACGTGAGGTTGCTGTTGCTGCGTTGGACTTGCTGCAATTTCAGTACAAAAGGTCCATATTAAATATTTTGTGTATAGTTGTGAGTCCCAACCTAAAGCATCGTATTTTGTATGTACTGATCTAATTTTATACTCTCACGCAAAAAAGACATTTGTCATTTTCTCAATCAGGCATATCCGCTCTTTTTACGCTTTGTTGAGCAGATAGTTATGAAGGGAGGTATGTTTTCTAACTCTGTTTAGCCATTGTACACGACTGTTATTAACCGTGGTGTGGTGTTTTCAAAATGTCATTACATATCTGCCAACCGTTAGGCTGGTCGACACACCCTTCTGTTGGTTTTGTTTTTTGACGTGTCTTCTACTTAACTGTGTCGTGTTGTGATTCATCGGTGCGTAACCAATTTGCAGATAAGAAACTACGGACCGAACCAAAGTTCAGCCAATAACACGTAAATGTTGACCGATGAAAGGCTGCACGGGTCATATAAAACTAAAGGCAAAAATACAAACACGTTTCACCTCCAAGTCAAAATCTTTACGACAGCGGTCGTTAGATATGAAACGGCTTTCGTTGTGATAGAAGGTAACTTTCTTCCAGAAAGGATTATTAAGCAATGCTCGTCAATGATAACAACTCACATCGCACTACCCATTTTCTGCATCGCATATTTTCTAATCCTTCGCAGGTGCGCAGTAAAAATACATTTTTACTCACACGGTCTATCATCAGAACTGATGAGTTTGCACAAGTGAAAGTCACCTTGTCTTGAATGTAACATGGAACTATTTTTCTTCTTTTCAAATTGTTTTGCTTCGCACATTATATTTCTTGCGTAAGAAACCTGCTTACAAAACAGTTTTACCATGCAAGTAACGAGCAAACTTTGCTCGTTATATCTTCCAAGTTTCAAACTGAGTAGAAAATTCTCAGCTGGATGAATGAGGCAGAATTTGTTAGAGCTTCAAACAGTGTCCATATGTTGCTGTAATTGCAGAAAGTTTATTCAGCCAGTGTCCATAAAGCCAAAGGTCTTTTTTCACATGCCATAATATTTCTTCGTGTGTCATCATTATTTTCGCTTGGTGCCATTATTATCACACCCTTTATCATTCTGACTTCTTACCATAGGAAAGTGAGGGTGTTGAAAGGAAATAGAGGTATCAGTGGGTATCCAGCTTTTTCCAGTGGGGCAGAAAGTAAAAGATACGATATTAAAGTTGAGATGACCATAATGTATCACACTGTAGTATCCAGTCACCCGTAGATTATTATCATTTATATCTTCTCCCTGAAACCTTGGAGCGAAGATACCATACATCTGGTACATAATGTGTGTATTGGTGCGTTATGGCGATTGCATATAATATTAATGCACGAGCGCGCATTGGAACTCCTCGCATATACTTTCTTCATAAAGTGGAAGCTAAAACCTTTCATATTTCACACAGAGTGCTTCTGCAACAGACTTTTCAGATGCTTCCACTTTAGGCAAAAATGTAAATCTACAATAATTCAAAATTCAACGGTAAGACCGGTCAACGAATCACCTAAACTGAAGGGGAGCTTGTCATTTCACTAAGAATATAAAATGCATACTACAAGTTCCGAGTTTAGTCAATTTTTATGTTTGTAAAGGAATATGCTGGCTGGAGGTGGTAATAATTTTTCATATCGAAATAATGGATACAAATGTAGCAACAAAAAGGATGGGAATGTTTGAACCGTTATACGTGTTATTTATGCATGGCTTGACTTACGAAATCCATAGAACGAATGAAACCCCAACCTTTCCTGCATAACTGCGTATTTCCTATTTACTCCTACGGTTTATTCATCCTCGTTATCAATACAATTGTCCAGCATAATTTTTCTTACATTTTGTTCGGTAATGTCGCTACCACCCATCTTTTTTATCCTTGTCTTTGTAGCAATCGTATCTTTTCTGTTATGATCAATATCAGGAAGCTTTTTGTTAGGCGATTCATCAAAGTCTACTGCATTACATGCTTTCTTCTACTTTTATAATTTAGATCATTGTGGCCATTGCCAGTGGGTGGTTTGTACTGATTTATTCCAGACGTGTAATGACGAATGTTTACGCAATCATTAATGTAATGAACATAAAAAATATTGCAGACCAATTGATCTAAATCGCGTCTTTTCCAAAAATCACAAAGGATAACTGATTAGCTCATTATTCAGTTTTTTCAAAGAAGTACAGAGAACATGCTTTTTATCGAGAGCCAATTTTTTGGGTTAAAAAATAACTTTTCGTCATCATATTTTTTCCCTTATTTTCCGCTTTCCTAGAAACTCGATAAAAAACTGGTAATGAGGCACTTTATCCGTTACCTTTTCCCAGAAAAAGTTTATTCCGGGGATGTGATTCGTGCTCAGGCATTTAATACCAGGTTTTTCATTCTCATTGATTCATATAATTTTGTAAAGAAAGAAATAATTTCAAGCTGGAGCTCACCGTACGTACATCTGTGCCAATTTGGTTTATTCTTGTCCAAAATATCTGGGAAGCTGACATACTGGCAGGAGGGCATGTGGTTTTATTTATCTGATTTTATGATTATGACAATTGACAACTACTACTCTCCAAAAAACAGGGAACTACAACTCCTTGTCCAATTTCCGTAACATGTCATTCTCAACGTCTGCTTTTTCTGGTAGCGTTTCGTATTGATAGCAATAAGCAGACAGGCTTGCGGTTCAATTTGTGTTTCATTTCTTCGAACATTCATTCAGTATTGTATAATACTACGTGGGTCTTAGCTCTGTCGGTTGGGTGCCACACGGTTTCTTTTTATTCAACCCAGCACGAGTTATCACAAACGAGTTTCCTTCAACCGAACTTTGATTTCCCTGGTTGGTTTCCTCCTGCGTGATCTGAAATATGATTTGATAGACGGGTGAGCATGATATATAAAATATATTATACTATATCGGTCCTCCAATGTACATATTTATGTCATTTCTGTTCCGTGCTCAAATCTGTGGCTCTGCATTGCATCAACGTGTGTTTCCAGTTCCCCCCAAACAAAACGAATATTTTTCTTGGGTTATTCTTTTATTGAAAAATATTTTATGGTGAAGCTGCTCCGAATTCCTGAAAGTGTGAAAATTGTCGAGCCTCGTTGAGTGAGAGAGATGTTTACATGAAGAAATTACGTTTTACCATAAAGATCATCCAAGAATGCATGATGATGTATGATTAAATCATTCACGATTAGTTTCCCGTTTTCATTATTTTTTTCTATCCAAAGATTTGTGAAAGATGTATAAAGTTTGTCTCAGAAATCATTGTATTGTGCAGTTGAGTGAGGTTGAACGTACATATTTTAGATTCCAGGAAACCATCTGCATTTTGGGCTGTCACGTTAAAATTTTTGGAATTCTTTCGTCGCTCCCATTCCATCATCAGCTTGTGAGAATACAGCTGTCACACTCAAGGCTTGACAAGACAAGGGTGTAGGAGGGTGTCAAAAATGGGATTATTTACGCAACTCTGAGCTCCTACTTGGGTTCATCATATATTCATAGTTTTATTCAAGGTATGGCTATACAATATTTCAACAAAAGTGCTCGCTCACTCACTCTGAAACTCAGGATGAAATAGTCGGATGAAATAGTCGGATGAAAATATCCAATTATGGTTTTAAGCCTAGTTCTCACAAGAAGAAACATGAGCAGAAATGAAGGACACAAAATTTGGACATTCTGAGAAATGTTTTGGATATTTGTTTCTCGAGATGATAAGGTAGGTTGGAGCAGATTCTACTTCTCACAAAATGTTTTTGCAGAGGTTTATATTTCAACATTAAGTTTTCTTAAGGAAATGATGATGATGATGAAGAAGTAGGTTTAAAAAGTTTACACTAAAACTTTCCCTCATTTCCGTGAGAAAAATGAGCGTAGTTTTAAGTTGGAACTTGGATGAAACATTACATCTGTTGTTCGCATAGTTGGAATTTTTCAGCAATTTCAGCAGCCCAAGCTTGTTTTTCTCTGCAATTTCATGCACGATATGGTTTGGTTCAGAGAATACCCAAAACGATTATTGTGTAGTTTTAAAAGCACGAGCTACATTGCAATCTGCAATGTAACGTAATGGAAAAGAAACAAACATATCATGAAACACACAAGCATTTTCTTCAGGCGTCCCTCGATCTTTCTCTACACGAGGTTTTTGGTTAGATAGTAAGTGCAGCAAATGTTATCCTTTTAAACGCCTCGTGTGATAAAATGAAAGTGTTAGGATTTCTGAATGTATGAAGCTTAAATATTTATGACCAAGCTAGTCTCTCTCAGAGTAGAGTAGCTGATGCAATGCAACTTCCTTCCAGTCACTTCCGGACTTTCGCTGGAAATATATATTGCTCAAGGGAGAAAGCATCCTATTGTCATGCATGAGATAATAGGCAGCCGGCACAATCCAAAGTGCTTCATAACGACAAAATAGAGGAAAATCCTGTAACTTGTCGAGCGTTACTCAAGTAAATCCCGACGCAGAATATATTGCGTAAATGTGTGTGGTGTAAAACCTCCCCGTTCTCCTTGCTAACTTTTTGGGGTGAAATGCCACGCAGTTTTTGGTAAATTCGGAGGAAAACGAGAGATGAATATTACGCAGCATTTGATGTGGTATACTATATAGGTCTAGCGTAGCTTTCACGTTGGGTATTATACGCACTCCATCCTTGATTTCGTATTCAAGAGGCGTGAAAACTTTTTCCGGATGACGAGCAAACAAAAAGTTACAGAGTTCCTTTTCCGGAAGAGTATCTTGAGCTGCTGCAGGAGCAACCGTTCAGCTCTTTGAGTAAGGTGGGAATATGCGGCATATGCACAAGGATCCGACCGTCCTCTTGAATCGATATGATTCTACTATTCCTCTCAACTCAACAGAGCATAATAATACTCTACTTCAGATATATTTTTCATGTTTGCAATATAACTTTTGTCAGATTGATTGGATCTCCTCCATATTTATTCAGAAAAATATCAGAATTTCCAATCTCGACCAGTCCAACCTCTCCTAAAGTTTACACTTCGTAGTGCGAATGCAGTTCTATATCAGCTCCACATTTTTCAAATTTCATTTCAGACTGGCAGCCTCTGATTTATTTACGTTAGCTCTAAACTCATAAATCATTTATTGCTGAATCTGTGCAGCATTACATGCTCACTCAGCCCCATATAAAAATGAGTCAAATACCAAAGGCATCAGGAGATAGGCTCTGTCACGATTTCTTGAGCAACTGCACAAGAAACATCATTGAGACATTTCCCAGGGGATAAATATTTGCGCGTCTTTTCACCACGCCAAAAGTCATTAGACGTTTGAATGAGTGATTTGATTGAATCCGTCGTACAGCACAAAATACGAGTTGATTTCAAACCTTTTCATCCACATAACTCACCCTCTCGTAGCGAGCTTGAAAGCGTGAGTTATGACACAAGTAATATTTCAGCCATGAATTACTCATATCATGTTATTTCAACGAATTTCATAGAGACATGCTTGTTGATAATGTACCAGTTTGTAAAAGTTCAAACGAGGAATGTTTAGCAGATTAGCGTTTTGCTCTGCATATTTGTATACTATTCTTGTAGAGACTCAGTGTGTGGCACTGGAGCTTGTATAATGCATCTGGAGAGACAAAAAGTGGAATTGCTGAAACAAAATTTTGTTCACTTAATTTCATTTCTCGACTTGAGAGACTTTTGCAGGCTGGTTCTGGTTGTTGGCTGGTGGATGTTGTTGAGTGATTTATTCAAACAAGGACAAGTGACAGGCTGATGTTTGTTAGCAATGAACACAAAATGGCTTTTACTACCAGAAATTTATGTACACTCACCAACCTAGACTGACATGACGTTGGAAGGAGTAAACAGTGGATATTAGATCTTACGGAGAATTTAAGTCAGAATCAGAATGGATCATGGGGGATTTGATGAATCCATGGAAAGCTAATGCGCATTTAAAGGAAGGCAGATAAACACCATATCTCACATTTGTACAATTCAAAATACATGCGTTTCTATTCCACTACTATTTATATCCAGTTTAAGCCCTGAAATTAGTTGGAGGAAGCTACATAAAGTCTACATTCTAAAATGATCTCAGTTCTAAAAGTATTTTGAGTTTGATAGAAAGGAAACTGAATTTAGGTAGAGGAGTAGAAAAGCTAACAATCTCGAGAGAATTAGAAATCAAATCTTGCTGTTTTTCTAACCTGTCAAGAAAAGTTGTCTTTTAATGTTTGTCTTTTTCATCGACTCAAACTAGCAAAAAGTAGGAGCACTGGGAGGGGATTTCATGAGCCAATTTACGTCTTTCACTACCATTATTATGTAAACCTTCTCTACATTCTCGAAGCTATTCCTGAGGTGGATCATGAATCTCAACTGACTGCTCGCCTTAATTAGCAGCTTAAACTTGTTCCAAAAAAGTTAGCTCGAGCTGGAATAATTAGTGATCCAGAAATAGTAAAGCCAACGACTCTTTCTCGTGGACAAGGACAACGAAGCTTCCATTTTCTCACAAAAGTATCAAACCAAACCAACTCAACTAAATATAATATGGACTGATGACTTCCTTTCAAAGTTGAGATGTAATCCTCTTTTTTTTACAAAGATTCTAAGTAAACAAAATCCATCCCATGTTGAGCAGAAGATAATGCGAGTTGAAAAAGAAATAGGTCTGGAATTAAAATTATTTTGACAGAGCAGCAAATCTCAAGATCCATTTGAACTAACTCATGTCAGCAATAAGTAGGAAGTTGATAGCCAACTTCATTTCATTATTTCGAAGGTATACAACATTTTCGTGAATAGAAAACACGCTAGGAAATCCATACAAACGTACAACAATGGGCACAGCATCATGAGATTGATCCATGATCCATTACAACAACAAATGCAATCATATCAAATCAGCGGAGTGAACAATTGATGCCAAGTGAACGTGACAGCTGCAAAGAGGAAACGAGGAGAACCCATTTTCGGGAAGTAAATATATAATGGACTCTATAAAACATAATGGAAATGCTCAGCAAGCAGCTCGAGTATTCATTTCATGGAAACTCGACAACATTTCAGTCTGCAAAGCAAATGATAATCGAAGTTTGTAAACATTTTTGCTCCATTTTTTCAACTAAGCTGGTGACTTGAACATCCCTACCTTTCTATCCATATTGGATTCGCATTATTCGATTTGATTGGAAAAAATAAAACGAAATTTAAGCTTTTATTCATAATGGAATAGACCAACAAAAAGAGAGAAAGAGACGCTTCTTAGCGTAGCGATTTAATGGCCCCATTGTCAATTCAATTTAAGGAAGACCAACATTCATTGATGGAAGTGATAGTGATATGTTTTCAAGTCTTCAAGAGAAGCACTCCTAATAAATAGTGCTATTGCATGTTATTCCTAGCCATATTGACAAGATGGGCTCCTATTATTTCGATATTGATTTTCAGCGAGTAAATTGAACTGCGCATTCAATTTCAACTGGCCAGGTTGTTGCTAGACTATTCGATTGAAAGTATTTAGCTCAGCATATCCGGCAGTTTAATATGATACGTGTGTCTGAGCAAAGATTCAACAATAGTAAGATAATATTGAGGCTGTAACTGACGGCTGTAGGCAGCTGCTGGAGCGATATGCGATATCGTTTTCAGAAAAGAAGTACGTTCGTACGGAGAAGCAATGAAATTCTAAGCGTCAATCAAGTTGCTTTCAATGAGAGATATGCATTTATGTTGTTGACAAAGCGCTCAGGAAAACTTCTTGAGTAAATATTGGATTGGCTACCCCATATCTTTCGATCTTTCTTTTGACTGTCGTGGAGGATTTCATCGTGTCATGAAATCAACGCATTTGCCTTTTTCTTGTATTTCTACTTGAGCGGAAGTTGAGTATTTGGATGGAATATCATTCTTGCCGACATGTCCAAGTTTACCCTATCTCTGTTGACTGACTGGAGTTTTCAAAGTCTCAACGAGGATACTTTTGGCGTGAAGTAAAAATACGGAAAAAGTGAGATTAGTTTCAAAGGAATGAAGTTTAGAAACAAGTACACGGTTTTGCAATCAAGTAATTTCATTAAAAGTTTTATACCTTGGATTTGGATTTGTATCCCCTTTGAGTAATGACGGGAAGTGTACCCTGTAGTTATAAAGGCAAACCTTATATTTGTGAAGCAGAGGGATATAAAGCGTATGACCATAATTGACAGGCCAGGGGTTGTTTCTGTCTTACATCAAAATTGAACAAAGTAGTCAGCAACAGCCCTCTTGCTAATAATATGATTAGGGAGCATTGACAGCATCAAAAAACACAGCCAACTTGGTCCTCTATAAATGGATTGAACAAAACCAGAACCTAAACATATTGCTGCTAATCAGATAACGTCAGTTGAATTTGGATTCTTCTTGAAAACCTCCATGAGCATCTTATTTGCCAAATTCTTCTCAAACGAAACTGGCTAACAGTTTTTCCATGTACCATTTGAAAATCTTCCCTGTCAAATATTTGCCATGTCCACTTCAATTCAAGCTGGTCGAATACACCTCATCAAGTCATTGTTTACATAGAAGCTGGTATATTGGAGGAGTGATGCTTACATAGAACGGTTGAAGGGGAAAGCCAAAAGTACAAATAGCAAGTTGAGAACTCGTAACGATTTTGTTGTGTCCATTTTCTCAAAGTAGTTTCTGTTGTTTCTCCGAGCACTTTTGGAACTATGTTTTATTTGCTCAAGTGGGAAAGTTTTCTTGTAAGGGTTTGGGGTGTGGAGCACAAAAAAGAACAGAAAACAATGTCGACGTGGTATTTTTTACGTAAACTTTGTAAGTTGGCAGGAGAAAGCTTCAAGAGGTGGAAGGGGTTTGGCAATATTTTATATTTTACTCTTAAAATCTAATATCATCGGGTTCCATTTTGGTAGTTGATCAAATAAACACGGAAAAAATCGAGTTAGAGATAAATTGCATGGAGTAACTTTCCATAAAGCTTATTCGTATTCTCCCCTTCATTTTACTAACAAAAGTGAGAGTGGTACTGGTGTTCAAAAATCAATAAAGCCCGTTCTTACACTTTTCTATCGATTTACATGCATTTCAACCCCTTGAGAATACATAATAGAACACAGTGAGAGAATGTCTGCTGTTCTTATATATCACCAGTTTGCAAAGAACGATAAACATTGTAAGATGTGCAACGTGGTCGCTTGCTCATGTTATTCGTTGCCACAAACGCATGTCATGTTTTAAACACTTTTTAAAATCTCATCAGAAACACATTAATATCCAATTTTGTACGCATGCCAAGAGCACTGCTGTCTTGTAGAGTAAGGGTGATAAATTATATGGAACCTTCAAAATTAGTAGGATGAGCTTGGCTAAATGATGAGACATGAAATAGACATTCGATACGGATGAACTGGAGTAGATTATGGGAAAATCTAATTATGCTTCATAACACGGAATATCTATAGCCCGTGCATCCTAATTTGAATTATGGTTTTGAATGTTCGTTGTAGACGAGTTGGTCATTTACTATTAAATCACATTGGAAATCACGGCTATAATGGCACTTTGAAGGTTTCGAGAAATGGAGCATATTTCACAGCCTCAATAAAAACTCTACTATCCATCCGAGGAGGATCGTTAATTTGACTTTATGAAAATGGCTTTCGTTTTGGGAAATTCTGTATGCAAAAGTGAACTTTATTTATACACACTTTAAAATCCCAGACTAAATGTTCGCTGAGATAGTCTGGTGTTAATGGTCCTCATATAAATGACGGTTATAAAGCGTGCAGTATTGATAGTTAGTAGAACATATAATGTGCTAACGGTTCTCTCTCTTCCTTTCAGCACATAATTTTCTCATTTGGTTATTACCACGATGGAGTAAAGCATCAAGCTAGGAAACTCCTTTATCCTCCAAAATGTCAACCATCTTTTTATGTTTTACTGTCGATTTTAGTGTTCAATCTATGTCGTCAAGTATTTTACGACCCTTTATTTTTGGAAAATTGTGCACTAAAAACCTACGGATTTATGTTGATAGCCGCAGCTAACTGAAGGGAAGAGAATAGTAAATCGAAGTAACGACCTTTGACTCATCCTCAGCTAAGTAAACTGTGTCTACACCACCACCCCTCGTGCTTCCATACTGTGAGGCAATGTTGAATGTGGAAAAGCACGATATTGTTGTACAAACTCGTTAGCAAAAACCTTCCAAAAAATTTATTCATGTGAGTGAGCTACGTACGTTGTACAACGTGATATGGGAAGTCTTTGTGATTCGATATAAAAATGATGATGTGTGTAACTAGTTTATAGACTGACAGTGAGTCATGCAATCGGGGCTTCTTGGAGAAATGTCAATTATTCTCGTAAGGGTTGCATCTAAAAGATATTGTTTACTGCCAATTCATCCCTGAGCATTTC
The DNA here is from genome assembly GCA_001718145.1 of Orchesella cincta. Lineage (NCBI taxonomy): Eukaryota > Metazoa > Arthropoda > Collembola > Entomobryomorpha > Orchesellidae > Orchesella > Orchesella cincta. The sequence goes on from LJIJ01000522.1 coordinate 25,276, forward strand.
TCAGCCCAATTACAGTTGTTCATGTTTGAGCAAAAGAATGAACTATGAGCTGTTTATTACAGAGAGAATGACATGAAGAAACTTTTATTATTAGCATCAGTCAGTCAAGAGGAAACCTATTTTCTTATCATTATTCCATCATTAATGTTAGCAAGAAGTTCTGGAAAATAAAGCAGAAATAACATTGCCATAATACGTACGAATGTACAAAAAGTATTAGAGTTTACTCAACAAAGTTTCATTTACCAAAATTGAAAGAAAAGTGAAGCCACATCTTCCTTGAACACAAAACTGCGTCTGACAGCTCCAATAAATTATGGAATGACATTGGTAATTGAAGCAAACTCAATTATAATTCATTCAGCCATAAACTTTCTCAATATTTATGGTTAGTTAGCCTCTGATGAGACAGGGAAGCAACAGGGCATCACAATAACGTTCCCTCTTTCTAAAATTGTAAAAAATAACGAAGTTTCAAACTTTTCTAATTATGCTCTCCCGAATGCTCTTTCTTGTTTATGTAAATGTTTGTTTGTGAAATTATGATGAGCATATAAACATAATCATAGCATATGGCAAGATGGTAGATAACATTTTCTCTGTGCAAATAACGTACCCCCAACGGTGCTGAGTAGTGGTATGGCGTGGTGGTGGTGTTAGGTTAAAATGTGTGCTTGTGTGTGTGGGCTTCGTTAACCACTCATAACGGAAACGATAATAACATGTTGTTGGCTGGTGGTTCTGAGTTGCTTCAGGTCTAAGCTTGTGTGGTTGTTGCTCAACTCATTATTGATGAAAAATAAGTTCCTTAATCAGTTTTTCTTTTTGGGTTTTGCTTAGGAAGTCAAAATCTGCCTGGAAGCGGAGGATACATGCTGTAAGTAATTAAGAGTAATTATTTCTTATTAAACTTTTGCTCTGCTTTAGAATTTAGAACTTTCTTTTTAGGCCATTTGCAAAATAATTTAGTTTTTCTTTTCATGCTTACTTTAATGGGGAAAACTATTGTACTTTCATACTATTTCATACTGCTTGTTTGACCACTCATTGCCTCGGAAATGTCTCAACTTTCGTTTCAAATGTGAGGGAAATATTATGCTTGCAATGCAACTACGGATTTGAGGGGATGATCAGAGATGGGGATTTTACCCTTAAGTCCTCTTGGGCAGTGAAGGAGCTAAAGGAAAGTAATCATTTTTCTCCCAACTTTTTGTCAATGAGACATTAGTGGACTTTTTTCTGAAATGAGTGCTTGAGGTAAAAAACTTGAGAAAGAAAAATATTGAGTTTGCCTTCCAGAATCCATTTCATTAGTCATTATACTTAAAGCTTTGGAAGGCTTTCCACGCACAGATTTTTACAGCAAACATGTGACGAGCTGATGACAAGACCAACAGCTGCACAAGTTTCTGTCAAGGATTAACTTTTTTCCCCGTGAAACTGTATTCTTCCCAGTTTGGGCTTAATAAAGCTAATGGAAAATACAAGTAGTCACCTCTTAAAAAAACTCCGTACCAAAAGCAGCCTTGTGCAAATAAAAATACTGGTTATGATTGCAACTTTCGTAAATCCCATCCAATCCTTACTTTTTCATGAGCCAATTCTTTTAATTGCACAGAGATTTCAGAAGGAGCATATTTTACTCTCTGGTATTAAAAGTTCATTAGAATTACAGGCTTCTTCTAATATTTTCCTCTGGCCACGAAGGAGAACCACAACGCAACCATTATTCACATTTATACGTAACCTCAATCGTTTGGACACTGATGATTTTAGAATTACGCATGTAGGTAGCAATTAACTCTAGTTTCCATCAACCCCTTTGATCAAAACCAAAGGCCGCCTTGCAACTAGCACCTAAGATAAAAGAGGTTTCACCCATGTGTATACCGTCCCTGTTTCTCATATGCTAATATTACAATTACTACTCGATTAACTTTACCGATCTCATCTTCAAGTTGGGATGCTCACCAACCAGACAAAAAGCATTCCGTTATTATTATGATTATGAAGTAAAGGAGTAAAGCCGGCGTAGATTTACTAGAAAAAGCCAAGCCAACTTTAACAATCGCGGAGAGGGTGATTTCTTGGATATAATAAGCAATGATGAGTATTTGAGAAAGCATATACTAAAGGTGAATTTTCATTCCAACCAAGCCACAAAGACAAGAGGAAAGCATTTATAAATTCTGTACAGGATCACTGCTAATGATAGGGAGAGTCATGTAATATGATGGCCTAGGAGTTCTCTGGGTGGTGTTGCTCATAATTACAGGGTAGATGAGCAATCATCCCCTGTTTCCTTGTACTCACTGCTCTTTGATTCTTTTGAGCTACCCGAATGAGCAAATGAAAGTAACAAGGAATCAGTCAAGCCGACATTTCCCTTTGGTTGTGAATGTGTGTATCTCCCTTTTCTATCGACCAACTACATTTTTTTGAGTAATGTACTTACGTTTCGTAATAATAGTTTGATGCATGATGCCATAACCAACCATTTCTGACAGGAAAAAAGTACAGGTAAACACAATGATGCTAGGTAAGATGATGTGCAGGTGTAAGTAACACACATTCTTTTTACTCAAGGATTTCCACCGATAGAGAACAAAACCCGTAATATATTTCTTCATTTTGTTTCTCCCCTTTTGAGGCTTCGATATCTTTCTGTTCTACACATTCCTCCTCGCTTTAGTTAGTTAGTACCTATCGAGCGAGGGTTGAGGAGTGATAACAATAATCACTGAAATAATACCGTATTATACTCAGCGCAACTTTTCGATATGCCATGTCTGAGTTTTTGTACAACGAAATGTTTCATTTTTTGAAGGAAAAATTGCTGTACTGATTTAACTCAGCCTTTGTCTGGTTATTATCCAAGGTGTGAAACACGAAGACGCCTTGCTGTGCTAATGAAAGAGTAAAAGAGGGAAGGAAAAATGATAAGATGTTGATTACACTTTATGAAGTTTTCTGAGGAAAACGAGGATTTTAGATGGAACTTGTTCAAGTAGAGTTTCAAATGATATTGTCAAAGCTGGCTGATGAAAAGTGGAGATGCAACTGCCGCAGTAGGAAAACGGAAGTTGTAAAAATGTGGCGTAAGTGCAAATAAAAAGTTTTGTAGCATGGATAAGCAGGTCATGCAGTTTCCGACAAGTTTTAAATGACATTTACAAAAAATTAAGTATAAATGCGCTGAATTCCTACACAAGCGATGCCGGTAAAGATTTAGCACTTGCCAATTTGTACTCCCTTCGGCAGTTGGTTCTCTCACAAAGGCAATTTAACTCAATAACAATATTTGATACGCCATAATAGCAAACGGAGAGATTTAGTACCGGTAACAGAGGAGAACAACATCATAAACACGGATTTTTATGATTACATACGTTAACCACTGTGCAATCTCAGTAATATGCATCACATTAACCATTTCTGTTAGTCAGCCGGCAGGCTGACAAAGGGTGAGCAAAAAAATCCTTGTAAATAGTACTTATGATAAAGCACAAATAATAAACACAAAGGGCTTCATTGCGGCGGCTGATGCTGATCATGATGATGCCGATGATATGAATATTACTGCCTACGCACAACTCAAAAGAGTGCATATTAGTGAGATGTTTCCTTTGAGGCGATTTTAGCTGCCGCAACACCGACTCTGCCGCTTGCCGCCGACGTGGTGTTACCTTATACTTAGCTAACCAACCCTTTCAGTCATTACTGCATGAAATCTGACAGATTTAAAAGATTCGGAAACCTTTGAATCCAACTTCTGACAATTTAGTGCCAGAAATCCTGCTCCGAGCTAAGAAGTTTTTTTTAATGTGCTGGGGAATTGTCGGAGAAACGTCCTACCAATATTTTATTCATTAATGTTCAAACAGCCACTCAAACATGAGCCTACTAGTTGGCTGTCATTACTGTTGGTCATCAAGGAATACAAAGTTCTTTGTAGGCTTATTGATGTCATGATGAGTGCGGCTCTCTAGACAAACTCAGAGATGTGATTTTAGCAGATGAATTTTGTGAAATTCATAAAAATTTTAATGTCTACGTGCTGGATATTTTGATGAAGCGACGTGAGTTTGTCTTTGTAACCACAATACGGTTTTGCACGACCATAATCCCTTGAATTTCCAAGAAATGTGTTAAGGTTGTAAACAAGCACTTCCTGTGCTGAAATAGTCTCACCTTCCTGAAAAAATTATCATGTAAGTGATGATTACACACATCTCCGACTGAGATTTATCAACATCAACTTTTTCACAGAATTGTACAAATTACGGGCTGGCAACAGCATACATTACTACAAAAGTTTTATGTTAACCTCAGAGCTTCCGCCATTTCCGTATGAAGGATGTGTAGATAAGACCGAAAGAGAGTCTAGATGAGAGCGAGGCATTTACACACGGTTGATAAATCACAGAAAGCATTACGTTGCATTATCCCTTTTCAACTCTTTGATGTTGATGCACTAGAGTTGTGTGCAGGATATAGGAGCGCATCTTTTTTTCTATAAATTAGTGATCTAAGCGATACAAATAAAAAATTCATTTTGTTGGCAGCCTTTGATGTGCGCCGCTGCTACATGCGACTATGACTCTATATACCTCGAGCATGCTTTGAATCTGAGACCGACAGGTGGTCAAATTAATGGTTATATACCTTGTAATAAATGTACGCAACAGATCATCTTCCTCTGCACTTGATAGGACTTCTAGATGAGTGACTTGGTAATACTATCTCCAACTAAAATCATGAAGCAACACCGCTATAACTAAATCCAAATTCTGTTTGTCTAATGCTACCGCAGTTCAAGATTTAAGATTCAAGACACAGTGCAATTCAACTGCACAAAATACAAATTGTTATGCAATACAACAAGTTTGAGTTTCCTTGAATCAATTTCTACTCCGCAAAAGGAAAGACAACTGCCAACTCCAGTTTCACTTGTGATCTGACAATTAAGACTATTCGCAGTAAGATGCAGATCACTTAATTTAATTTTAAAAAATAACAAGAACCAGACCCACCATTGAAAAGTTGGAGAGCCCGCCAATGCCAAAATGTATATGATTCCAGGTAATGTCAGTAAAAACCTTCCTCTTTCAAATCTGATTAACACCAACGGACCGAATAAGAAACCTTTGGAGATAGCACACTGCTTACGACAATGTATTTCATCTTTTTCTCATGTAGCGTGTCAACCAAGCCATTACTAATAAGAACGCCCATGAAGCTGATATGTTAGAGTTGAATTCACTCTTAAAAGCTAAAAATTTCTTGAGAACAACCTAATGTAATGATAATAACTTGTAAACACGTTCATTCTTCAAATTTCAATGATACATATTTACTTCCCCGCTTGTAGTTCCCTAATGTAGCGTATTTGTGCGTAAATACATCGGATGGAAAGAATTTATTAGTGTTTCATTGTTCATTATTGTTGTCCGCCCATCACGGTTCGTAATCAACAGGGAATTGTGTTTTACCGTGTAACACACGTAACCAAAACTCACTTTTTCTTCTGACAAGACAACCATGGGGAGTTGGAGCTAACCCGCTGCACTCATTGTTCAGTAATGTCCATTTGAAAAATCGGGACTTTTCAGACTGAGGAATATAGTAAAATGTAAATCCATTCTCTGCATATGCATTCGTGCAAGAAAAAAGTAATAATGTAAAGGGACCACCTGCTAAGCTTAACACCTGTATATTTCAAAGGTCCTTTAAAAAAGATTCGTTCTCTTTGTACTTTAGTCTTCTTTAAGGTTTCTTTTAATGTTCAGTCGTGTATTCTTTTGAGTCACTGACCGTGCAAGGATCCAAAGAGATAGTTGAACAAGAGTTCCTTTTTAAAAAGCTCTGTATAAAAATCCAGCACTATTCCAATTGTTCGGAGAGGAACTGTTTAGGTTTACTCGGTTAGATCGGATCATCATCAAAAAGACTTTTTTTACGTAGATACTATTTTGTATCTTTTCTTTTCATCAATGCCTTTGTAAGCTCGCCATCTTCAAATCAGAGGAAATGGCTTTTATTATCATTGCCCTTTGTCATTATCACGTCACGTCGAATAAGAGCTTTAATCCCGGAAGCCTTTGTGATTTTTATGTTGTATACACCTACGAAGAAGAAGCTGGGGAGAGACGGAAAATGAAGCAAAGGAAAGAAAGAGAATTGTATCCAAATGCCGATTTTGTACAGGTGGTATATGTATGCTTTTTGGAAGTCTTCGAACTCTTTTAGCTCTCCAACAAACAAGACAATATCTCATAGGAAATGACTGTCATTAAACAAGCTTTATGTCTTAAAGAAACTTATCTTCTAAGGAGCAGAGTCCGGTCGAGCTTCTTTTTTTGATTATTATTGTCACCCGTCACTCACAAGCTTACTCATGTTGTGTTGTTGTTATAAGAAAAGAGTTTCAGAAAAAAGAGGAAAACACATTGCTGCAGCATGACATGCCGTATATTTTCACAAAGACTAAAATCGGATAAGAGCCCGTCCACTAAAATGTTTTCTTTGTATTTTCTCTGAAAACTAACCGAAACTTCAAAAGCTCGTGCTTCCAGTCAGCCTCACAGAGATAAGGGGAAACGGATGGTTATTACAAGGCTGCATTCATCTGATAACATCAGATTTCAATTCATTCCGGGCGGAAATGTTGACCTGCTAGAGAGAGAGAAAAACACTCAAACCAAAACTTCGTTAACTACTTTAAATGTAATAGAATCATGAAAAAATCTAACTAAAAAAATAACGATGCGTCATCATCAGTTATACTCATCGTCAGTCAGTTCTTTTGTAATAATGATACGATTACATGCATCCGAAGCCGGCGGAATGCGTGCAGTAGTAGACCCAAATTTCTTTTGATTATGGAACATGATTGTTGCATGAAAATCAAATTGTTATCAACTTACAAGCAGCTTCCTTTATAAAAAAAAGTTGATAACATCCACATTGTTGTTTCGTCGTGGCTTTTAACTTACCCCCGAATTGTCTACTGTTTTAAAAATTCCTCAACTAAAGCCATGTTCGTAATTCATTCCCAATCACATTGTATGATAATAATGGAGTAGCATTGTTCCCCTTTTTGATGTCCATCCAGTCTCTCCATTGTTTTAAAATTTCCTTTGGATATGCACAAGATTGGAGATATTCTTGCAGAGTCGGCGACTTCATAAACTAAATGCTGATAAGCATCATCAACGTATGAACACATCTGATAAACAAAAATGATTTAAATAGAAAATAGAACGTGGAGGTTGCAAGGGACCCGTACAAAATATTGACCACAACGGGGAACAAGGAGAGGTGGTGATAAAGGCTTGTAATAACAGTCGTAATAGCAAATCCTATGCACCGATCATATTACAATGAGATACGGTTGCTGACTTTCAAGATTTTGGACTGAGCCACCAGGGTGGATATAAAGCTGGTTGTTTCAAGTTTTCATGAAAATTATAACCTATAATGTTTGTATATGAGACCGACTGCATTTACTGAGTGGGTGACCAATAAATAATGAAAGCAGTCAACCGAAATGGTGTTATAAAAATACCGAAATGGCTCTCTTGGAAAAGAATGAATATTCAAGCTCAGCATTAATGTACGTAGCTCCTATTATATATCCATCTTATAATAACAATTCATCCATGATGAATCTGGTTTCATAATAGCTTCAGAAAATGATGTTGATGTTGCTCACCAACCTTTCAAGTAAGTGAGCATATTATGCAAAATAATTCTATTGCTTTTGAATAAGAAACGGCATTTCTTTTGAAGGGAATAATCTACTGTCATAGCTGCTCCTCACTTTGAAACTGGTATGGATGCGCGGAGCCACACGTGCAGTATATGCATTAAATTAAAGCGACAGCTTGATGTATTTTTCATCTTCCTTCAAAAAAGGACATGGTTATTAGTTAAATTAGTAATCATATGCAGCGCAGTTTAAACAATAGCATCTGCTGCCCGTTGATTATTACCACCAGTTGAATAGTAATCGGATGGCGTAGTAATAAAAAATGCAGATGATTTGAGATGATTCGCTCCCTTCCTTTGAAAGTCGGCAAGTGCAAGATTTTTGCCGACTGAACGCTGAATATATGTCATGCGACCATGTATGGAAAAGGTAGAGAATACATAAAAATCCAAGGTACAGCGATTTAAATAGAATTAATATCAATTTCTTTTGAGTTACGTAACCCTCAAGTTATAAAAGAAGCTATGTGGATAAACCGACCCATTACGGTTAGCTATTTATATACTAATTTGCTGAAGCTCGGGTTGGTTTGGTAGTGAGTTTCATACTTCATCACATGGGATAATCTCGTTCCTATATGATTGTTAACTCGGTTGGTGGTCTGTGGGAATTTACAGCTAGTAATGGCAGCAGGTGTTCTCTGATGATGATACTACTACTATAGGCTCCACTTTCTGGTTGATTTGCATGCATGCATCAAAGATTTCTTCCGACCTTCAGTCTTCCTTAAGTTTTTATAAGATGGTTATTGGGTGAACGGTTATCTGGTGTTGCGTTCAATCTATGTTAGGATGGTAGTGATGAGAAAATTACAGCGAATTATTTTAGCTATGCAATTAGCTAATTGCTGAGCATTCCGTAGATCAATGAGAGGTTGCCCGAATAAAAGATGATTAGAACAGACCACGATAATCTAAACTGGAGCAAATCGCAGATCCGATTCCTTAAGAAAAAGATTGAATTATTGCTTGAGATTCTGTATGCTGCATAATCTTCATCAAAAGATGAAAAATGTCACAGACGGATCCACAACTTGGTTGGTCCCAGACTCCTTCAGCTCAGAAAATATGGAGCAAAACAATGGTGAAGTGAGTTGACTTTTTTGGTTTCATACTTTTCAAGGAGCAACAACAAGTTGCCTTGTCAAGTGACGTTTCATACCGGGCTATTGAGATCAACCGAACTAGTTTGTCCCAAGCACACTCTCAATAATACATTCGCTGCACTTTCTGATTCGTGAGATTCATGGTGGTCTTCTTTCTATTACCTCATAAACACTTGAGCACTGCGGGTGTTGGGTTCGTCTGCTAGTTGTGAAAATTATATTTCTGTCATTCAAATCTTGTGTAAGAAACCAGATTGGAGTTGATGTAAAGGACCCAAAATTAGTTTACAATTTCCCTAGATCCAAATCATTTTCAAAGGAACAAGAAAACCAGTATTTTTGTATGAAACTTTTAGACATCTAGAGATACAGACTGATATCTTGGTAGAAGCATCATTCAAATAAAATGTTCTTTTGTTCAAATTTAGACAAACAAAAGAGAAGCCATATAAAACTGTTTTATAATTTTTGTTAGATCTGCTGTCTCCTGACATTTTGAACCAAGAAATATGATGAATTGGCTTTTCATTTCTTCCGAGGTCAGCCCAAGAAATTTATCTTATTTCGGGAAAGTTGGCAGTTGACTGGTTGGCTACATTCAGTTAAACAAAAGTTGTTAATTATATTAGTTGAAAACTCTTAAGACGGGTTCAAAGAGTGGATGCGGACAGATTTTAGGGATTGTAGGGGTCCTCAATAGAGGGATCTATGGGCTTAAACAGGATTTAGTTTTGAACCCCTCATAAAACTTTCAAAATCAATCTGTCCAATGTTTACATAGTTGCGTGTTTCCGCTTCAAAGCGAAACTTTCATCAAAAGTGACAAGATTTCGGTCCTCAATGGATGTGCGTTGTGGTGCGTGAACTTGACTTTCAACTTTGAATCCTCCGCTCGGTCAAAACTAATAGTGTTGGTAAATAGTTTCAGAAATAGTGTCCCAATCATCAACATTTGTAAAGGGAATCTTGTCTATAAAAGCTCCCCATTGACATGACTGATAGATCGTGAATGTATTTAGCAGAACGCCTCCTTGTATCGCAACTTTGCATGGAAAGAAAGAAAGAATACTTACTTAGCTCCCGACTTTAAACTCCATTTTATTATATGGGCTCATCCTATATAAACCCGTAAAATCAATGAGTATTCCTAACCATAAACCAATATGAACAGTAATATATCTATAGCGAAAGCCAGTGATGCGCGGAGAAGCATAGTTGCTCGTCCCGTTTATTTTTCTTTCAGGGAATGATATATGAGTTTCAAATTCCTTATGAATGTTGATGGCTACAGTTCATAAGGTTCATCCTATCTGCAACAACTTTTCTCTGCTTGGTTAATGAAAGAAACTTCATGTTACTGAACTCTGGCAGATACACCGTGTTATTCTTCTCAAAAAGTATTCCCAGTAGCGTTTTAAAACTTTAGCAATTTGGTAAAGGGATTTCAATAATTATTGAGAAACAAATGTAATAAAACGTCGGCCGTTCCTCGGCCAGAGTTTGGTCCGCTCGGGTGTAGTTCATCAGGTAACACCAAAACACTTAGCGAAGCGGAACTCAGGACCAGCATACGCGGTAGATCTGTAAGAAGTCGCAGTGACTAGACTCGAAATCTGCTAAGTGACACAAGTTATTCTCGTGTAGACTACGGTTATATAGAAATCTCCAAAAGGGTAGCCATCCTGAGATCATGTTGCCGTTGCGGTGTTTTGAATCTGCAACAAGGAATACTTATTAGTTTAAAATGAATGTAATCACCAGCAACAATCAAGCCGGCGAAGACCAAGTGGCCAGCCACACTTCAAAGGTTGACTTCCACGTATCCTTGCCCTGTTTTCCAAAAGATTACTACAAATCCCATGAAAACGAGCTAAGCCGAGATTGGATTGGTTTTGTTCTTCTTTCTTCTGCTGCAGTTGGTCAAGCCTCATGATTTTTGACATGTATCAAATGTCACAAGCTACAAAAAATGCATGCTTGATTCTATCCGAAAGCCGATTTCAATGTCACTTTTTGTATGCATGTATCTTCGTCAGGCGTTGCAGTTTCTAAAGCTTTTCTTACACATCATCAACTTCAAACCTATTGAAATTCTCAATCTTTATGCATTCACTGATTGTGATTGTATTATCTGGAGAGGATGAAGATGCACGTTGATGTTTTTTGAATGTTGAATGCATATGAAGAACCAAGATGATAAAAATGAAGTATGATGTATGTAACATGATGTTTAAAACCTTTTCATTTAAATGTCTGCCGCAATTCTTCAGTTCCGTCCGACATCACTGAATTCAATATAAAAAAATGTACACACCTGTGGCACTGGATCGTAAGTAATAAGGAAACGAGTACAGACAATGATGTTGATGTCATGTCACGTTCAAGTTATTATCTTGGTCGCTCTCTCTGTTGCAACCAATAATATAATCCTCCAACCTCAGCCAAATCTGCATCTTGTTGAGTCGGAATAGAAAATCTGAATATTTAATATCAAAGCGACTTCTGGAAACAACTCCGACACAAGCAACTAATATAGTGTGCTCGCATGCATTGTTTTTTGTTGCTATCTCTCCTCTCATCAGCCATGAACTTCATAGGAGAAGATGAGATGAGGGGCACGGAAAAATAGAAAGCCAGTTGTTGCTGCATTACATCCATATATATTTGTACATGTACAAACTATCTACGTATAGATGCGGTAGGTTTGGTCAAAAAGTTATAAAGAAGCCAGTAATTGTGCACCTGAATTAATACGTATGATATTTTTTACTCAGAGCAAGTAAGTCCATAGTCCATGCCATTTGAATATCTTCACGGGGCATGCTATAAACTATTCTTTTTGCTTTGCCCAGAAAAAGCCGGTTGCATCATAGACACATGTGTTAGTTCTGATGTATGTGCCGAAATGAGTTTTAATGGATGTAAAAGTAGTCGGCTCATTGTAATCGTGAGCTGTTGATGTCCACGACTTGACCAGAAACATATCTTTGTGAGCCGGACAAACAAGTGAGCATCGCATCTGTTTTGTAGCCAAAAGTTCCTTAAACTCGCACATTTATACTATATTCAAAAAAATGTCGAGATTCCTCTGTAAAAATACAAGCTGAAAGCATGACTATTGCTCAATGAGTGAGGATAAACCTTTGCAGAGAGTATTATAATGAGTAAAATGTTGTGAATATTTTTAATACCCCCGTTACAACTCGCTTTGCATCAGCCGCAAAGCCTTAACTGCTGGAAAACTGGATAGTATTATCAAGAATATTAACATTTTTTACTTGCCTCCTAACAAACTCCGTCTGTACAAAGCGCATAACGATTCACATATAGAACAGCACGGATATTACTCTTTTTCCACAATAGCGGAGCAATAATAATATTATTATGATTACCTGCTCAAAAAGCCGCTGTTATATGAGGATAATGAATGTTACATGCCTTCTATATACCAAAAATTATACTCATAAAGGAATGGGGATGTACACACGTTGCATAGATTTTTGATTCTTATTAATAAAAAAAACCGTGCCGTGTGATATAGAACTCTGCATGGTTATGGTAGATGCTGATAAAATGCTCACTACACAATGCAACTGCTTTTTAATAATATTCATCATCTATCCAGTGGAGAAGCGGACAGTTCAAAAGGAATTTAGTGTTCTTATCATACTGGTGATAAGAGGTCTATAAGAGTATAATATTATTATTACAGGGAAAAAACATGGAACGCATCTCAAATTCTGCTCTCTGTTTATATGCTTCTTGTGAATTGTACGCTGTAGCTCATGATGATGATGCATGCCTAGCGTAATTCTCTTGTCGGCAAAGTTCAGAAGAAGACGAGACTCCACTTCAGCAACAACACCAATATCAGCAGCAGCCGTCGCAGTTTTCTCTATATATTGCTTGTTATATGAAAAATACACTCCTGGATAGGTAAAGGGTAGTTGGATGATAAAAGTATATCAGGAGAAGGCATCATCATCATCATCGGTCTAAGCTGTGTAAAGGTCTTTTACAACAGTTTGTTAGTCACAACTAACCAAGCCAACGAGAGGAAGATACAAGCAAAGTGAGCCGCGCTATGATGGACTTGATCGTATCGTTATTAGCATCAAGCATCATCGGCTCCTTCTTTCCATTCTTTGGCTTTTCTTCAGTCTCTCTTTCTGAGTGAATGCATTTCAGTCACCATTGTGAACGAAGATGGATGGATACATTAGCAAAAGTATAAAAGCAACTGTACAGAAAAACTATGTGCCATAAAAGAGAGTAAAACAACCGGTTACAAATGTTCGTCTCGCTTGCATTTTGGTCATGTCACGGTGGATATTTTTATGTAAAAAAAGGTCTTCCAAATTTTTATTTCCTTCGGCCTTTCGCCCAAAATCTAAGGTAAAGTACAAATGATGTTCCGTACATTATCTCGACTAGTAAATCATATCGTTTTATCTTTGGTAATGGATACCATTCTTTGTGAGGAGCTGGCTAATTCGTTCCGATCATACCAAAGGATTATTGGAGAGTTTTGGAATGACATATACAACAACGTATTAGGTAATGGCGTAAACTTTGGCTGGTCCTGTCAGCCTTGCATTCTCTCTTGTCGATGGATTTTTTTTTGAAAGAAATGCGATGCTCTTGAACTTGAGATGAGAGCAGAATTATTGTATTTTATGACTTACTTCAACCGTATACACCACGACCATCATATTTTTAAAAAACGCTAATTAAGAAAGGATAAATCTAGTTACAAAGCATATACCATGAAAATCCCAATATTTTTGGATAAAAAAGTACCACGAAATTCTTAGAGTCTAGTCAAAAGTCCGACCTTTTGTGCCTTATTAAGACAAGGCGTTCAAAAAGGGTTATCTAGCCCCAAACTTTTGTTTCACTCACAACGGATATAAACAAATCAGGAAAGGATCCTAGTTCTCCTGTGCATGGAAATTATAGCGTGTAGCTGACGCTGACGGATGTTTAGGAGCAGAGCATTAGCTGACTTGTAATAAGTGGTACCACTGTAGCTGACCAGGGGTTGCCTCATTCCTTGTTGCTCTTTTGTTGAAGGGTCCGACAAGTTTTTCCTCTGAAGACCTGTTTTAGCCGGCAGCATCAAAGGGTCTCTTCTTCTCCTTTCTTCTTCACCCGATCCAAGGGGAACAATGAACACGAATATTACCAAGCTATCCATTCCTTCATGCATTTATACTCATCCATCATTTGTACAATATAAACCTGTAAATCCAATCGTACACGAAAGATACAATGCATAATAGAATAGAATGTAACGCCGGAGAGAGAGAGAGAGATGACCAAGTCACCGATATTGTAACATAATGGCCTTTTCAAACCGGAGAGTCACCGCCGAAGGGAAGCTTCACCATCACCTTCTAATAAATACTTACCTCACCACTAACTGTTCAAAGATTACGCTGCTGCTACCATTATACAACATGCTGCTGCTCCTATATATCTTTAAACCTCCGTCAGAAATCCCATATCATTGTACAAAACTTTTCCTTACATATTCACTTGTTAACATGAAGCAAACAAGAGAACTGGCCGCCATTTCTTTTTTCTGGGCTGATGATAACATTTCAGAGGGACTTTCATATAGATATAGGCATCCACAAAGCAGTGGCCAGTTACAAATATTATAGAAGGGACCGCTATATCCTTAAACTACAAGCCTATTTATATAATACGGAACTAGCCTCATAAGGAAGTTCTTAGACATCATCAGGCTATCTCAGCGGCCAAAGAAGTGTAAGAAAGAAGTCAAAATGTGCATGTATGAAGCATGCATGTATGAAAATAAAGAGGGTACAGTCGTCCATCCATATAGTTTTATACCCTCATCAAGTCGACTCACATTGGGATGTTATGTTGCCTAATAGGCAACTAAAGCCCCTGTATCATAGCCGTAACCGGCACATAAACGCAGAGGATCTTTGGAGGATGTGTTCAAGACATTCTATCAAGTCACGACATGGCAACGACCGTAGTTACTTACATTTTACTTCTTTAGGGGTGGTTGATGATGATGATGGTGTGGTAGTGGTGGTGGTAGATACCTACATACGTTCATTTGTGAGCATCCTCCATGCTGTATATGAGTTAGGAGCGAGTAATAAGAAAAAGAAGCTGGGAGTAAGCTAACAAAAGACAGATATACAGAAAAAAGACCTCCTGTCCAACTTTTTATGAGCACGAAAAGCCTTCAGGGGTGGATTTGAAACGAATGAACAAACTGATGATGATGATGCCCAAGTTTTTTCTTTCTTATTCTTCATCATCCTCCCTTCTTTCTTTACTTGTCTTCAGTCTTCCTGACTTAGGCAGAGATCAGAGCTTAAAAATCTTTTTTCTCAATCTTCAATCTCTCATCTTTATTTTCGCTTAACTTTTTCCTATAATAGCCCCACAACACATTCCTCCTGTACAAACTGCATTTGCCACAATAACACAGGGAAAAAAATCATGGTAATATTCCATTCCCTTTTACAATTGGTGTAATATGTACTTTTAAGTTTATAACATATTGCATTATTATGGCTCGTTCTTGCTCCTTCAAAACTAAACCTCAGTGTACATCGAACATCGTGTATATTTCTTTCTTTGACGAGCTTTTTCTTCTCCTAATGATCCTCTGATGTTCTTCGGTAATTTTACATTACATTATCATTATAGATGGAGCAAGAGCAATCAGAAAGTGAAGAAACTTTAGAGCAACCCTCTCTTCTCCTCTCAGCTTCACGTTCACATTTTAACAATGCGTGAGTATAAAACTTGAGCTTCTTCTTCTCGAAATAATTCACGTACTTCTTCGTCGTTTTCTTGTACGGCCACCTTTTTTCACATGCGTTCATGCTTATTATATCCCCATTGAAGCTCCAATGTGTTCCCATTTTCCCCAATAATACGTCTTTTTAGGATCTATTATTCCCTTCCAAAGTATCATCATTACAGCTTGAAAAAATCGGAAATGCAACAAGCCAAAACCCATTATTTGGATCCCTTGTCTCTTACGTCTACCTCTTGCATTTACTCGCAGTTTGAAGTGTGTTTTTTTCATGAACATAATACATGCAAACCAACCGTTTCAAGAAGGAGAAAAAATGCACAACACACACACGACTTCTTGCTCAGTTATTGAGTACATTACTCAAGCTTGAAATGGATGGAGTACGAAGTGTTATGGAAAAAATGTTTGACATCAAGAAATAAAGAAAGGCATTATGCAAAAAGTAAGCTGAACTCTGAAGAAGACGAGAAGGAAGGTTTTCCCTTTCCTTCCTTCTTACATTACGATTCTCAAACATTTTTACCCTACGAGAGCAAACGTAATAATTGAAGAAGCATGCATGACATACGGTTACGAAGCTTGATGTTGAGTTGTAAGAAAGCATACGCAATACAAACCAAAATTCAAGAGCAGAATAATCTCGTATTATTGCTCCTGCAACATTGTACTAACTCAAGCTCTCAGCAAGAGGCTCAGCTAAAAGCTTGTGCTCCAACTTATAATGAAGCATTATTATTACGGAAAGAAATGGATTTGGCTTCGTGTGTGCCTCATATTTAAGGATATAGGGGAAAAGTATACTAATCCAATCCATATAGAAGCTTCTTCTTCAATTTCTCTGGCTAGCATCAGTTGTTACCACTGAAAGAAATCATGTTATTGTGTTCTGAAGCTTGGGATATGTAAAGAGCGAGTGCTAGTGCTTGCTCACCTTACTTTTTCCTTGAAGCTTGAATACGAATGTCCATAACATTCAAAGTTCTGAGCTGAATTCTAGTTTTGAACAATAACATATGAAAACTAAAGCCATATCGTGCATGAATGCATGCATGCAAGTCACTGGGGATAATAATCATCCACACACGTTATACAATATGAACCTACAAACTTTTATAAGTCTATGAATGGTGTAGTAATATGGTGACTAACTGAAGAAAAAACTCTCTCGTACATATACGATTTCAGCTTTAGGATTGCTCCTGCTGTTGTGTGCTCTCTTTCTGCAGTGTGCCTCTTTGTATACATACATTTGCTCGATGCGTAACATATAAAAAGGTGATATAGAGAAATACACACACAATGCGTAGTCTGATGTATGAGGATATAATATAATCCTAAAACGAATTTAGTTTCAGTTATATGCATATATGGTAGAGTTTTCTTGTAAATGTTGGGTTGCTGTTGATGAAGGGTGTGCTGCTGCTGGTCTGCTCTCTCCAAAGCATAAAAACCTTTTTCTCAACTTTACTACTCTGCTCGAATAATAATATATGCTGCATTTACACTCTGAACATGCATGCTCTACGCCAATGTTTTTCAATCCTGCAAAGCAAGCTGTGTATAATACAGTGCGAGCTAAACACTAGGCTCGTTTTGCTTCAGCTTACGAGTTGCAAGTCAGTTTCTGACTTGACGTGAGTGAATGTGGTCAGAGAGAGAGAGAGGAGTGTAAAGGCATAAAATAATACACACTCACACACATTTGAAATGCCCAGTGCTATTGAAAGTGTTAAACCCGAGAAAACTGGAGGATTTCGTTATTTGGAAAATAATATAATTAGCTTATTGTGGAGCCATTTGAATTTATTCATAACATAACAAAACCGAGTTAAGTTCTCAGATTGAACTGTGTTTCCTGTCAACCTTGTTAAAAGTTGATATATCACCCTTACAAGACATTCTTCATCTCTCAACAAATGTTATCCCTTATTCGGATTGACTCACATTTTCAAGCGGTATATCACATTGTGAAACGTTGTGTTTTCAACCATTTAGCTGTTGATGGAAACACTGCTCCTCATTTACGGATCGTAGCTTCATCTCATCTTCGTGTGTGAGCTTCACTTGAATATACCAGTGATCTGTTTTTTCTTTTTGTGTGCATCTCTCAAAGAACTGTGCATACTCAAACTCACTGAATAAAACGGAATGAATGCTTAGTTATTCCCAACTTTATGTGTACATTGGATTGCGTGGATTAGGAGATACAACAATCGTACTTTTTACAAGCACGCATCACTACATTTATCATCCATAAGTGTAACACCGACTCTCTCTGTACCGACAAGAGTAAAAGCTGCTTACTAGAGACGTGATTTTTTGTGTGCATCTGGGTTATCACTAATCCATTTATAATCAGCCAAGGAATTCAAATCCCAAGCAATAACCTACATCATTTTTTAAACTGTAAACTTGATTCTGTTGAATGAAATGAAACGACCATTTATGTTGAGCCCAACCAGCTAAATAATTCAGGAGGCTCTCATTCATATGCATATGAACTCTTTGGTACAGTTTTGACTTTGTTGTTCAAGCTTCAATTGTGATGATCGTGATTGGCGTTTGGGCTACATGTGTTTCATTCTGAGTTTGGGAGTACCTACTCACAGAACGGATTGTAATAATCGAGTTGTCATTCGTTAGTTTGCTTTGTGGTGCAGTATAGTAATCAAATTCGTTCAGTGATTCAGTGGGATTCTACAGGAAGGCCAGCGTGTTGTTGGACAGCAACCAAATCATCCAAGATCCCTCAAAGCAAATGAATTGTTTGTGTTTGGTTTGTACAAAACCCAGAGCTCGTCCTCGTGAAGAAAATCTAAAGCGTACCATAATTTTTCCCTATTCAAACATCATTTCGTATGCAGTGGGAAAGACAGATTTAGATTTATGTAGGCATATGTCGATGTACGTAAAAGGGAGTAGGAAAGATTGAGCTGAGAAGGTGTAACAACAGCTTATAACTAACGAGAAGAAGATTTCATTTCCATATTTGATGCTATTGTCTTGTTGCCGACCTTTTCCTTTTGTAATTTCCCAATTCGTTGCATCCACTTTGGTTGAATACTAAAATTATATCCTGAACATCACCACTAACTCAACCCGCTTCTCAACATACATGAATGTATTCGAGTACAACGAGCTATTGTTGTGAAATCCAAATTTATTCTCTGCCCATCAAAACAACTGGATAAGGAATAGCGTCCACTTGCTCCCGTAATTATCAGTATTTATATTGTCCATGCTGGATTGGATTCTGAGAAGATCCCACTGCCGCAAAGAGATAGATAGTGGTTGGAGCTTTGTCTCTTCCTGTTCACCCGCATCTGGTGATGCTCACCTAACCCAAAATTAAGCAACTTTAAGCAATCAACCTCGGCAGCTTTATTCATGTGAAGAAGAAAACAAAGCTTTCTACTTGTCAGCGTCGTATTGAGAGATAAAAAGCTTCATAGCTAGTCTCTCATGTAAGATAATACGACACGGTCTACTTGATATCATTATAGTTGCTGGATGTGTCAACAAGGACAGAATAATTACTTTATTTTCCTCTTTTGTATGGGGAATTTACTCAATTAAAGAGAGGAACTACCTTTGATGAAGAAGAGGAGGTGAATAATAATAAGAAATTAATTCAGATTTCACAATAGCGATAATTCGACCGTTTTCATTACAACAATAAAGCCAACCCTGTCAAGTGAGGAGGATATTGCAATATAGAAAAATTTGTTTTGAAAGGAAAAAACCCAACTGCTCTTTTCTCCTTTTTTGTTGGCGTATTAAATCGGTCGCTTTTTCAATCATTCATTGGAGCACAAGAGCAAGAGCTCCATTACCATACTTGTTTTATTCAACCTCATGCAAAACAAAGAGATCATATCTCAACAGAGCAAATATAATATTCTGCGTTCGTTCTTCGAAATCAAAGTGTCTACTAAACTTTTTTGCGGCGAGTGAATGCTAATGTGGAGTTTGGCTCGTTTATCATCAGCCCAAACTGTTGCTTCGTTCAGTCTGTGAGGGAGATATTTAATCCGATCTTTGAACGTGATTGATCATTACCTTAAAAAATCGATACATTCTTCTTCTTTGAGCAACTTGGGTTCATTGAGAATTTTAACGACCAGGAGCATTGTAATTAGAGCCTAAAAAAATTGGATGGACGGCGGTGACAATAAAGGAGAGCGGTGATATTTCGTCGTTGCATCATTCTAAGACTTTGGCAGTAATAATCAACAAGATTTTACGCTGCTATTGTATACCGTTGTGCCGACACCGACGCCGATATCAAGGAAGTCGGACTTGGTGCTCTCATCGCCATGCACTAAGGAGCATTGAGCTAACCCACCAAGCAAAACAACGAGTGTGGTTATCAGCATCGCCAAATGATAAAGTTTGAGTCTTTAATCCCACGACAAATACAACGCATGTCGACTTCTGATCAATCTCCTGACGACGTCGTATCATCGAAATGAAATCACATCAAACAGGGATCAATCGGTCAAGTTGCAGTGAGTTGGAAAACTGTGTTGGAAGAAAGAGATTCAATGCTCTTTGTTACTAATATTATTGTGGTGATTGTTAAATCTTGTGCTCCATATATATATATATAAGCGTCAACCAAGTGCCTTGAGTTGTCGACAGCCTTCGTCTTTTTTTAATTTGTTATAACTTGATGTACCAACTAGTGCATATTCATGCATAGCACAAACGAGTTGTCGGTAATCATGGCCACACAGTTTGTCAAGTGGTGGAAAACGAAATTCCACGCAGGAGGATGCAGTTACAAGTCAATTTCAGGTGCGTAGATATATATCTAGTTCGTTGAGAAAAATTTTGCATTGGTAATCAATTCGCATTTCTAATCAAGAGCTGTCCTAGTCTTCACTCGTTTGCAAATCTTGCTCTTCAAAGCTTTCTTTGCACACTCTTGACTAATTTGGCTCGTTCCTATGCCTGTCGACACTAATATTCATTCATAAAGCCCATTATTTCAGCTTTTCATGAATAATGATCTTTTTGAATTGGGGTTTACGCCGCAAATGATGTCGTCATCTCTCAACATTCTCGCATAACAATTTAATAAATACCAAACAACAAAAAATCTCTATGCGGAGGAGGAATGCTGCTCAAATTTGAAGGCTTATTCATTCTACACGTTTGTCGGCACTCACTGTCTAAAATACCACCAGTATTGTACAGTGCTGTGGAGTTACTTATGATTACTTATGAATTTGTAATATAGAAGCATATGTGCAATATTGAAAAATTTCTGTAGTTTCTTCAACCAAGTCTTGCACACGCATCAAATAGCTCACAAAGTGCGTAATTGTTGAAGAACTGGTTGAGGTAATAATGAACAAAGATGTCTTAGATGAGTTGTTTAATAGTACAGCTTTTACTGAATTTTGGAAGGTTTAGCTCTTCCTAGTCTTTGGAAAGATGTGACGTAGTCTCATTTAGGAAACGAGCTGCTGCAAAGTTCATGCACTGTTCTGTTGATTTGGTTCCACAAACATGTGGGATCATTCCTTGTCGGCATTTTCTGCAAAAAATAATCTATCAAAGAAGATCTCTGTTATTTTGGATAAGTCTTGTTTTTAAAAAAGCGCTATATGAATACAGCATCTTGTCGGTTTGATTTTTGAAGACGGATAGAGATGAGAGATTTTCGCCTCCTGCAAAACATGAGAAACGACAAAATCTCAGATAATAGACAACATACATCCATCTCTCATTTCTTTTCAGCTCTTGCTTGGTCATTGCTTTCCATTGAATGCAAGCAAAATGCAATCCCAATGTTCTTCTTTCAGCTGAAAAAATACAGAGAAGGGGTTTTCTGTTCCTGTTCGCATCATAAAAAGTATACATATATTTTTTGTAAATTTACATACGCGTACCACATAAAACATATACATATCTTCTGAATGCAATGCTTTTCCATTGCAGCTTAGACTTTGCTCGGCGTCATCATCATCATCATCCAAAGCTGCTGTAGGGGAATAATATGATGATATAACATATAGCATTTATCCTGGACTTCATTCTAACTTTCCGTCTAGGTAGATAGGTGATATTAAAGGTAGAAAATGGATGAGATTGCACAGCATGCATGGAAGCGAAGCAGGAGCAGCAGCAGCATTACATACATTAGTACTACTACGTTTGGAGTTTAAAAAAAAGTTGAAGTGGTCTTCATGAGAAGTTGTTCTTGTTGCTTTAGCTATGCTTCGTTGCGTCTTGTATACTTACTTTGTGACTCCGACGTCCCCACAACAGTCGAGTCAATTGATGTCGGTAAAAGATCAAAGGAGTCCTTGAGGTTTCTTTCTATCTCCGCTGTTTCGCCGACATTCCGACACCAGCAGTAACGGCAGCAGCTTAAAAACTTATAGTCAACCTTCTATTATCTATCATTTGCAGACTTCTATCTGGCTTGTAAAAAACAAAAAGGAGTTTTGTTTAAAATATATATACATACACAAATTCTACCCTTTTGGAAGTATTATGCATAGGCTGGAAAACTGTGATGCTTTGAGCAAATTTTTGCGTGATGAAAACACCTTCAAACACACCAGAAATGATGATGGTGATTCAAATTTGTTGTTACTTTTTGCAATATCACGTGAATAATCGTTTCGTCGAAGTGAGATGGCGATTCGTTTAATTACAAGAAGAACATGATGGTTCTCTATTGTAAAACGTGACATCGTATAACATGCTCTCAAGGGTCATTTGTTGGTCTAGATGCGTCATTGAAAAATCTACGCTGTGTGTTCATATATTCTTTCTTATGCTGCCCCCAAGATATGGTGAATCGGGCCAGATAACCGGAACCAATCTTGTTGATCACCAGAGATACTTTTTAGTTAGGATTCGAATCACGCTATCCGCAACCATCATCATTTGTGATTCTCTTTGGGACGCCGCTTTTTGCACAGCTTTGTTTACAGAAATCAGTATTAAAACCACGTCAGATGTTGAACTCCATGTTGTCACTTGTTGATGTGAAATATTACATTTCAAAGAAAATGAATGGGATGCGACGACGATGTCGTCGGACATTCAATAACTTTTCCTGCTGTTAGAAAGGAGTTGGTGTAATGGGACGCATCAGTTGCAACTTGAGTGACTAGTTTTTTTATTGCATTTTCCAACGAGCGAGCGGTATGCTACAAAAGCAGGCTCCATTTTTTATGGAAAAGAATAGGCAGTTTGAGCACTATAAAATTTTCAATCACCAGTCGTAAAAAATTACAATATTATCCTTTAATTCATGTTCAACCAACTTGCTTTCGAGAGGAGTCGACATCAACACAAAGTTTGTCGCTCTGAATGAGTCTCCTCCATTTAGGGAGAAACGACACCGCCAGCAATATAACTGAGGGAGATTCTCCAGTTGAAAATAATTATTACTAGCGAGTTATTCATTGGACCATCTTTGTGCAAAATTGTTTTGCTTGTATGACACTTGATGTTCCAGGATGAGTTGCCGGCAGTCGTAAAATTTCCTTCCATTCATGATATATCAATAATTGACTTGATATGCGTATGTAAAATGCAGAAGCTGTTTTCGTTTAATGGCTTTCTGGATAATTTTGTTTTTAATAAAGCAAATCGTGAAATTACTCCGACCCGACATTATTATGTCTTGGTCGAAATCGCAGCTGCTCTATTTTATGTTTACGTTTCGCAACTCTGAAAAATGTTTCATATTAAAATGGAGAGTTAAAAATTACTGATGTTAATTCAATCTTTAAAAAATGATTTTTCTTTTGAACCAAAAGATAAACATTTTCTTTGCTCATCTCGTGATCCACCAAGAGATGACATAAAATGGTGATGAAACAAGCATAATTTATCCAATTCTCGCTCATGAGAATTTTATCCACTAAATCATAGCAATTGGGAAATGGGGAATGATGCTCTCTTTATCGCATAATGATCAAAGACCACCAAGTGCCGACAGAAGGTTATACATACTACGTAATCTGTACACCATGTTATTTGATTCGAATGATTTTCCTGTCTTTTCATTCATTTGGTTTACAAATATAGATGGATGACATGGTACAACCATGGTGGTAGTCAGCTAAGCTTAATAGGTTCTCAGAAAATATCATTTTTTTCTCTTTAAGCCTCCATCCCATCTAAAATCGTTCAGGGGTTTGGCAAAAGGATTGGCGACGCACAATGCGACTGTCTTTTAGAAAAATTTTGATGAATGACTTGGTTCACGTAAACATTCAGATTTGAAGCATGCAATGTATGCAGTTTGTATGGTAATGTATGGTAGACAGCTTAAAAAAGTTCAGTGTTTTTTTCTTAATAAGAAAATAGAAAAATCAGTGATTCAGTAAATAGGTTCATGCATGAGTTGGCTGTTTCGTTTTGTTTACATTTCTCCGAGCTATAAACATTTTCCTCCAATCCTCCACCATCCAGACTTGAGTTGATGATAGCCGTTGCATGCAACATGACCGAGTCGCTGAAAGAAATGATGCGGTTCAGCTAGTTAAAACTTTCTCAAAGCAATTACATTCAATCCACGAATCTCCCATCTTTTGAATCGGGTTATATTCATTAATCTGTGGTACAGACAGCTTTTAGACGTTACATTCGCATTGCATACCTTACTCCATAGTTTGAAGACAAATGTAGCCTGTTTTGAATGGAATAGTACCACCAGCAAAAAATCAACTGCTCATTCTTTCGCAGTTGTTAAAAATTCTCATCCGTGAAATAAATAGTTTCAACATTTTCAGAAATAAACCGACAACATTCTTTAAAGATGGATGAGAATGAGATTCCAGAATTCCAAAGAGAGAAAAAAATGCCGACTCTGACAATGAGTTGACGGATAATGATACCTGTGGTTTGACTTAGTTTGCGTCGTTTTAACTAATGTTTGCATATACTTAGGTATCCATATGTGCACTCCATATCGTCAACAAACTTTCTGTTCTCCAACCAAACCCACTCAGCAGATATTCCACATTCCACTCTGTCGCGAGATAGATGAGGAGAGAACAAAGGAACACAACATTAGCGATAAAGATTAGCCCATCTAATCATCCTGATTATAGCGTTTACATGTCTTTGAGGGTTTAGAGCTGTGCGCGGCGTTGGTTGAAAAGGAACCTCGGTATTTTTTAAAAGTCAATATTTGTTTCTGTACACACAAAATGTTCTTTCCATTCATGGAATTGGATTTAACTAAATCTTGTCTCTAGTCAGCCGCTACTAAGCTAAGCATTCATGTTTTTTAAAGGAAACGATTACCTTTCGAGTTGCTGTCTCCTGTCATTTCTGTGATGTTCACGGAAAGGTTAAAAAATGCAGACAAATCCTTTCAGGAGACTAAAAAAATATATTTTCACCTGTGCATAATAGCTCATCATCAGCCTCATCAATCATTATGTGCCAACCCCAAGAGACAATAGGAACACCACCCTTTTCCGCTACTTTTGGTTGAGCTTTTTATTTGAGGTCAAAACAGTGTGAGGTTGGAAACCAAGGGCATTATGCGTAATTAGCTTAGTTTCATAATACCAAACTCGATGATGGTGTTCATAGGCTTCTTTATGGTGGACTTAATCATGTTGAGAAACCCAGAGATAACTTACAAGGCTTCATCATCAGCAGCAGAAACAGCCTGATAGCTTCTTCGCTGCTCTGGCTAGGGAAAATGTATGTTATCTCCGGTTGGTTTATGTGTCTCGTCTGTTTAGCTAAATGACTGATATTATATATATGCATATTATCATCATCGTCTCATTCTTAAGTGACAGTGACAATCCTTGTCTCCGGTTTTTTGGAATTAGTGTTTCTCCGCTGCTACCTTTCCTGTCTTATCCCAGGGCAGGCGCCAACTGTTTATCAAATGTCACAACAAAGACCTTTCAAAGTATGGGTTTTAAGGCTTAATCACGAACACATGCTACTTTCTGTGATTGTTGATGAATGGTGCACACCAACAATGATTATGCAGCTCTCCGGCTAGGAGTGGAACTAGGAAAACTTGAAGTTTTCGCTGATTGCTCAAGAAATTAAGTGCAATAAGAAATCAAATCAAGCAGGTTTTATATAGTGGCTCCACATTCCACTCAAGATGTCTTGATAAGATCCAGAAAAGCTTGCGAACCATTTTATCGCAATTTACAACTTTTTGTCATTGACGGGTCGGTTGAGGTGCGTCCATTAGTTGGACAAGGTATGCTTACATTGTAACAAGACCTCCCAGCATTTCAATCCTCATTAATTGTAATCTAAAACGAGTGTCTACTTCTTTTAATGATTTTTGGCACTGATAATATCACTCCTTGCCGAGCCTCCTTGAGGTGAATGTTGTTGCACAATTATTTTTCAGAACGGTACGCCGGAGAGTTATGGATATTATTCAACTTTTCATCCTTTATTGCCATACGTTGGTTTTAAGAGGATCATAATACGACCACAAAGATTTTGTATTGATAGCACGCATACCTTTTCATACAGAAATCTCGTCGTTTCACCAACTTCATAACTTTCCTTTAGAAAAAACTGCAATAACAACACTTACATTATTTCTTGATAATAAAGCCTATCCAAAATCATGCGTTTTGACCATTTTCGCAGCTATATATTTTATATAAAATCTTTTGAGAGACGGTGCCGACACGTCGATCGGTTTAGTGTGTACTGTGCTATTGTCAAATGGACAAAACTTGAGTCACGCAACACACTTCGAGGCCACACTGCCATAGACTCATGAAAAATCAAACAAGAACCACTTTTATTGCCATTTATTTGACTTCCAAGATCATAAAATGTGCAAATTAATTCTTCAACTGAAGAATTTCACTTTTTGCGGTTCCTTTTGTGAAATTGAATTTGTTAGCTTATGTAAAGCGAACTCCCAGAAACCAGCATTAGCTAATGCCTACTCTTCGTTCAATTCCACTCTCAATTTGAATTGACAATTGCATTTGCTGCTGATTTAATTGTACGATTGCTTTCAAAATCCACATACATACATAGTTATCGCTGCAATTAATGTTGACAAAAAAAGTCTTGATCGTTTTTATTACCTATTCCTTCGGCAAATGCAAAGGCCATTATAAATTCTGTTTTCATATTTTACTCGTCTTGACAGTTATCTCCACAATTTTATGGGTATTGAGTACCCATTCTCTTATTTGCTCATGATTGATTGAAAGTATGTATTCATATATGTAATATTCTAATTCCATCACAGTCACCATTTTTATTTTTTTCAACATCGTGTTCTTCCCCACCAATAAAAATTTACGGAATGAAAAAGTGGTGAAAAATTTGTACTCTTTTGTGTTCATTGGGAGAACGGTATTGGTGAGTAGAATTCCTCCTTTTTCTTCAGTTCTTTTGAGGAGAACATGTTTTCAATTTGTTTTCTTTCAACTACCATCACTCTCCAAGATCCTTTTCCAAGTATTTTTTCTTGTGAATACAGCTCGACTTTTAGCAATGGATGAAGAAAACGATGATGATGATGATGATAATGAGGGATGGGATTTTATACCTAACATAAACACACACATATTTTCTGGAGGGCAAATAAAATTCATGTTTTCATGGTGTTAAAGATCTTGTATCCTGTTCTTTTTGTGAATACTGTTCATCTCAAGAAAAGGAATGCAAACGATTCCCAGTTTCATACTCAAGCTATTTGTCTAAAAAGGTATAATAGTTCTTGGGAGAAAAATCCTTTTTCATGCTTAGCTTGCTACAAGGAATTGTGGTTTTTATCAAGAAAGATGTTGTTTGTTATAAATAATGTTGCATTACTTGCATCACCAAACACTGGAGAGCATATTTATTCTATACAATTTTTAGTAGCTAATAGGTTACTGGTATAAAATGGTCCACTTTGTAATAAAAAGAATCAACTACCTGACTCAAATCCGAATCGCATACCTCCACGAAACAAGTTGTGCATCTTCTTGTTTGCATTGTCCAATAGATTTGTGCTCATCGGTTTGAATGCCCACGTACACCTTGTTTCTGCTGAAGACTAGTTTTTTCTGGATGGAATGACTGGTACTGGTAACTGCATTCCTTAGTTTTCATTGTGCTGGCTCATTCATTCATTCAAAAACAGTAAATGGATGGCTGCCATATCCAGGGTTGTTTGTGGAGTTTAATAAAAACGACTTAAGAAGGACGTGTTTGCGTATGTCGCATCATTGTTATCTGAGAAAAGGGACGAGAGAAGAAGAAGATTAAGGCTTCCTTCCTTTTCCCCCACAAGGATCCCTTGGTATGCAGCCATTGTTTAGCATTGTTATTGTGTTATCCGCTCTGCAAGAAGAGGTTGCAGTTGGCTCAGGTATGCGTGCCTGGCTGAGTTTTAGGTCTTGTTACACCGCCATCAGTAAGACGATGAGATGATTCTTCTCGAGATAATCATCCCAAATGATCCTTTCATGATGGACAATTTTGAAAGAAAAAAATAAACTCAAACCGTCTCCTTTACTTTTATGATATTCCAAATTTTTTCTCCATTGAAATGGATCCATTTGCTAGTATGAGCTTTTAGGCATTCAGTGATCTTATTTGGCTTTGGAGTTATCGCTATTCTCTGCTTACATTTTTTCTTTTGCTTTGCTTTAAAAAAAGATACAAATAGGAGATAGCTATTGTAGTTACGATTCCTAATGTGCTGTTTTCTTTATTACAGTACTCGGTTCCAATGTCTGTGATGGGAGACCATCGGACACGGAAGAGCTGGTGAGAGATGATGCATCCTCTTCGTACAACAATGGAGCTCATATAAATCCCGGTCTCGCGTCCTCAACCATTTCGGACACTTCACATCCTGACGCACCCGAATACCATCTCCATCACCATTCCAATGAAGTCAAGTTCGAGGTAATTTAATTTCTATCAATAAACAAACAACATTTTTAATTATTTATGTGCATTTTCATTAAGATGCCATAATTCATTGCTAGAAGCAAACTCTAAGATTTCATTAAAGGCTATTACACTCATAGTATTCAGTAGGGTAAAAGTCGATAAGCCGGTCACTCAATTTCTCATTCAGTTTACAGCTACACATTTATTAAACCCATTGTAAACACCTGAACAAGTTAGTGTTTAGTTTAGAGATGAATTGTAAATGACTGAATGAGTGCAATGAACCTCGCTCCGATCGGGGTTTTTATATGTGTCTATATAACTGCATCTATCTATATCTCACCTTAGCTGGTTGCTCGTACATTTATCTTGTTAAGACTCAACCAACAACGAACAACCAACCTCAAATCGATGCTCGTTTCAGTTTCATGCAATCATGCGATCATCACATTGGCTTGCTGGATTCTACGTTTATTTTCTTCCGCACGTCAATACAGTATTCAAATGTGTTTGAAGGACTGGCTGACACATTCATGAAGGAAATCTGTATGGAACCTTGCCTTCAGTTTTTTTTATCAAGTCTGCAATCTTTTTGAGGTTGAGTATTATAACAAATCATAATGTAGCACAGCAGTGGGTGCCTCCATAATAATAAGCCCAACGTGTGCACCGCTCATAAATAGGAATTAAGGAGTTTCTAGCATTTCCTTTAATCACAAAGCTACATGTCGGCCTACCGTTTTATTACAAATGGAGTTTACGGATATTTGCTCTGCGTGTTGGCAAAATGGGCTCCGAATTACAATTTTTAGTGGAATGACTAATAACGTGTTACATTCCTGATAGGAGTTCAGTTGGCGAACACAAGTTTCAAAACTGTGCTGCTGCTGCTGACTCAGTTCTGAACTGTTGCCCAATTTTGGAACTTGGGCATATTCTAATAATTCAACAGGAAATTAATGCCAGAAGACATAAACTCCAAAAAGCCTCTGCTTTTTATTGGCTAGTGGTATACATAAACATAAGCAAAGAATGAATGAATCTCATCCTCACGACCAACAAAAGTCAATTCATTACAAGTTCATATATCATCATACATCCACAAAGATGTATAGCTACAGGGTAAGCCAGTTTGAGAATATTGATTTTTTTGTCGAACATTATAAATTGCTTTTTGATACATGAACTCTCAAATTATAGTAATGTACATTATGTCTGATGAAAAACACACAGAGATTATTCTTTTGAGAGAAATTCTTTGGCCAAGTGCACAACACGGAGGAATTCAGATCGAACGTGTCAAGTAAAACATTAAGTTTGCAAGACATGAGTGTTTCATTTGCATTCATTGGTCGTGTCATGTCACGAAATACTTTATTATCTTGGGCTACGGATTAGGGAGATCTTTACTCGTGATTACGACGAACTACATCACATCAAGTTTTTCTTTCACAAACTGTTAGTTTGTACGGAACCAAATCATTTTATTGATCCGTCATTTTCGCATTCCTCGTCTATATACACGTTCATTTCCATACAAAAGAAAATCGTGGCTTGTTCGAGAATCATGGC
The DNA here is from genome assembly GCA_001718145.1 of Orchesella cincta. Lineage (NCBI taxonomy): Eukaryota > Metazoa > Arthropoda > Collembola > Entomobryomorpha > Orchesellidae > Orchesella > Orchesella cincta. The sequence continues at coordinate 55,408 of LJIJ01000522.1, forward strand.
AGTCAGCACTTTATGATCAACATGATCTTTGAGTTTAGTTACATTTTTATAGGGATGATGCGTGCCAAAAACATCAAACATTCATATTATTATTCTCTCTCTCAAAAAAGCAGTTGTAGAAGTTGTACGAGACATGACATGACGTGCTTGTCGACTTCGAGGTGGCTTTTTGTTAGATTTTCAGTTACTGACAGGAGGATTTCATGATGGTAATATATTTTACGAATAATACGCATAAATGCCATCCCAGCGATGACATTTGTTGGCTCCAAGTGGTCGCGATCAGTAGCGGAACAATTTATCAACAGGATGTTTCTCAGTCATGAAAAGGCCATGCATTTTCACATAATTAAATATTTTCTGACAAAAACCGTCCATCTATCTTGCATCGAACCAAAACTTGCGTAATGTGATGATGAGTGAACATACATCAAAATATCATAAATGAAGAAAAAGTTGAGAGCATGGTTCGATAAATTTTTTAGAGGCTTGGTCGACGTCTTATCTGGGTTTCGGCTTTTAAAATGAGTTGATCATTTTTCACGGGTGAGCGCACTTGGCCAAATGTCAAAATGCAGAAAATCCAAAATCGTAGTTTCATCAAAACCTCATTAATTTTGGAACCAATGAACTAGCATAGTGATTGTAAAAGAATCTGTATGAGAAATAAATTATTTATATATTTGAAAAACCATTATCTACGTTTTAGTTTAGCTAGTAAATTTTTACCTTAATATAAATATCATCATTGTCCCGTTTTATTTTACAACTTCTTCATTTCAAATTTTCTTTCTGATTTTCCAGGATTTCGAATGTGACGTTCAGGTAGAAGGATGTGAGTCGGGCGAGGAGAGGAAAGAATTCTCATTTACATTTTATGACTTTGACGGACACGGAAAAATTACCAAAGACGTAAGTTTGTGAACCGTTTGGGTTTGTATGAAACTATCCCTGCGGATTGTCTTTTTCTAAGCAGCAAAAGCATGCATTGATTTTCTCAGATTGTTTTTGACGGACAAGTGAGTAAGTCAAAGTCAACGGAGGAATGTTCGCTTTGACATTTTAGTTGATGTGGGATTGTCAAGTAGTATAAAAGCCATCCCTTGTTTAGCATTTGAGGTATGCACATTTATAAATTGAAGGTACAGAGCTGTTGCCGGCTTCTACAACTACCTTTCACTCAAGGATTCCGATCCGACCCAATATTCATTATGTAGATACTGTAAACCGTCTTCTTGGAGGTCTAGAAATCAATGCTGAGCTTGCTGCTTGAGTTGACATGTGTCATTGATATATATGCATACAAACCAACCCAGCTTCTATATAAAATATCATTGTAAAATGGAGCTCATGAAACTAATGTTGAATTTTTTTTCTTTGTTAATAGGATATAGCCGGTCTTGTAAGAAGCATTTATGGAGCTGTGAACGACTCCATTACAGTTCCTCAAGGTGGGAAGAAGACCATTAAAGTGAGACTGACAGTAACTCCTGAAAAAACTCAACAACAAAATAGTCCCGAAACTACCTCAAACAACGAAACAACTACACCTACATCCCCTCCAAATAACAACAATAATAATAACAACACCGCAAATATCAACAATAATAATAACCTAACGGTGGTTGGAATGGGTAACGGAAGTTCCTCCAATTTGGACACGAGGCCGAAGCTGAGAAACAATGTGAATGTTACAATCAAAGAGAACCTCAACAGGGACAGGCTTGGAGGTGGCTCAGGCAGAAAAGAGAAGGAGCTGAGGGATAAGTTGGCTCATCATTTGGACAAGCCAAAGTTCAACTCTGTTCGCCTCCCCAGTTCAGCCCATGCATCATGCGGTGGCTGCCGAAACCTTTCCCCTGAAGTGTTCCGTGATTGTAGCGCTTCTCCGTTGAGAAACCGGAAGAAATGGAGAGAGCGTGTGTGCTCCCTTCAGCGTCCCGAAATTTTCGAGATTTTGCAAGCCAACATGGAGAAGAACAACGTAAACCCATGCTGTCGACGTGAACATACTCAACCGCAGCATCAGCCGCATCTTCACGTTCAGCATTCCATGGCCCCGTGTACTCATAGTCAATTGATAGGAGACTCCACTTGCCCGGTATTACCTTTGCTGAATGAGAATCTTTGCAAGCAAAAGCTGATGGACAACACTTGTCCTTCCTCCGGCCCTCGACCTCATCACCATCACCTTGGGGGCAGCAAAATATATGATGCTCATATTCATCGCAGTAGCCATCATCACTCTCATCAACACCAGTGCAGAAAACATGGGCACCACAGGTCGAGATCCCATGACTTGAGCGAAAACCTATTCAAACACCACTTTCTATCCGAACGTGACCAACTGATAGCACAAGGTGTTCCCTCAACTGGTGGAGTCAATCAAACTTGCTGCAATTTGAATTCAAACAACGTGTTTCTTGATCCTCATCTCAATCAGCCAGACCCTCTGGAAATCCTCGAGGGTTGCTTTGTCAATCATCAACAACATTTCTCCCCAAGAAATAAAAATACCAATTTGGCAAATGCTGCCTCCACTCCACACCAACTCAAGCATAGGAATCGGGATCAGGAGCATGCCAGAGCTATGGCCCAAGTGGTTGGTTGGCTAGAACGAATTTCTCCTGTTTCTGGGGATGACAAGAAATTCGCATCACCTAACAGGAGAAATCCGAATCCGAGCACGAACTCATTAGTGGGAAGCCCACCTGTTGTGAAGAAGCATGAGCATCATCATGTTCATGAACATATTCACCATCACTATCATCATCACTTTGGGAAAGAAACTCCAATCATTGTGTGAATAGTTTTTAACTATTCAAATCCAATCCTTCTCACAAAAAACGTCATCTCCTTTTGGATATTGATAGTGAATTTAAAATGTTGTTAAAATTATTATCATCAACTATAATGTTGCGTACTATGTATGATATTACTATATTGTAAGAAATCGGTGTAAAACAAAGCTTAGAATCGAATGCGTTTTTGTTCTTTAAATACCAAAATAGGTACATTAAATGTACAATATTGTATTTAACCCATTATCATCCCGAATAGAGCGTAAATGAATGAAAAAAACTTGTACAAGGCTGATGTATATTTAATTTCGAATATTTTAAACTTTTAAATTATTTGCAGCACATCAAATTCTGTCAACGGGTGCATTGCTAGGACATGCGATATAGTTTAATCTTTATACGGTTATCATCATTCATATCATCATAACTTAATTAGGATAAGTTAGGTTATCTGTTAATTTTCTTATGTATTAAGCTGACAGACTGCATTTATCTGATGATACCGGCGATATATAGTTTGGTAGAAGATAGAATAATTAAAAATGTAAAATGTATGCGTAGTCAACTTTAGACTAAGCTTCTATAGATTGTAATAATAATATAAGATGTAATGTAATTTGTTATATAAAAATAGTGTGTAATGAGACGTGAGTACTCATTTTGAATGCCGGTTGCTAAACTAGATAATTATTTAATGAGAGTGGAGATACTTGGACGTAAGTTTTAAACTGAAAATACAGATCTAAAAAAACTAAGGCATAATATGAATCATGTGGTAATCGTTACTCATTTAATAATTGTCAGTCATACTTAAACAGTACATTTACCCAATACGTTTTCGTCGACAGTTTGTTTGTTGTAATTGTTGTTTTTATGGTTTGTTTCAATAAAACTTGATACAACGCAGAAGTAAAAAAAACTTGACTATAATAAATTCTATGTCTACATTTATTATCATAAATTCTAACTGCAATCTAACTCATTTTGGTCGAGACTGATGATGATGCAAACTTTAATTCATATTGTTGTATTCTTCCGGCTTAACCCATACGTGCATAACTTACATTTCACTTTTAACTACTGAAAATAGCTACTGCTAGCAGATTTTTGCATGTCCAGTACAATTTCATTACTTGCATGATTTATACCTTTCTTAAAATAATGGAAAGCAAACAATTAAATACAATATTATACCAGGTGAGCTCAACGAAAGTGGAATTTGAGAGTAAAATTGCAGTGGTCCCAAACGCTAATGCAAGTTTCGCATAGACGCATTTCGCAGGTTAGAAATGGCATTTGAATTTAGATAGATGCAGTATAGTAGGTACAGTCAAACAGATTGGTTTTTTCTACGTAAGGCCCAAAGCATTCCACGTACAGTCTGTAGATATATTCCTTATCCGTCACTATCACGCTTTCTCATGCAACTTGTGAGCAGATTTCATAAGCAATGCAATATGATTTTGCCATTATATGCAAGCTGGCAGTTACAGTTTAGCTGTAGTACTGTTAAAGTGTTGTTGTTAATCACTCACGGGTGTTCCTTTGATTAGACTGGAAAACAGCAACAAAATCAAAGCATGAAAAACTATACACCATCTATGTACTTTAAAGAATTTGCTGAAAATAGAGAGTTTCATGAATTCGGAAAACCGTCATAGTAAAGACGGAATGGCTGCTAAGTGTAAAGCTTTGGGTGGAAATCACAGAGAAGTAGCAATGGAAAATTCTGATGCAGTTAAGAGGTCTGTGTTAAAGTTCCAGTCTGAGCTTTAGTCTCATTAAAAATATAATCGAAACCATTTTCATGCTCGTTTTTCATACAAAATGAATTAATTCTTCCAGGTGGGTAGACTGGTGTCGCTCTCATCCTCAACTAAAGTGCGTGGAATGGAACGTACCCTACGGAATCCTTCCTAAAAACTACCGAGGAGTCCTAATTGATGTGAAAGTAGGAAGTATGGGAATGCCTGATGACAAAATCTACTTGGCGCATGCAGAACTGCGAGCCAAGGTTTCTTAATAAAATTTAAACTTGATTCAACAAATGACAAATTTTGCATAATGCAAGGGATAAATTGCAGGTAGCAAGAGGAAATTGTGTACTGGAGCTGAGCAGAATAAAAAAGGGAAAAATTGTAAACACAAATTACACCTTTCTAATATTTGCACTGAAGAAATATTCCGGATTCATGGGAGATGAAGGGGATTCTCCACATCAGAACTCAGAATGGGAACCTTACTTTATGAAGGTAATGAATTGCTGATAATTGTACTTTTTACCTGTGCTAAACAATGTTTCTGAATCTCTTTTGACAGCCATTATCTACCACCAGAAAAATAATATGTACTGAAAAAGCTAATGGAGAAGCAGCTCAGATAAGCTCGCAAAAATTACTTGATCAAGACTATTTTTGTATTGGTTCTAAGAACGTGCATATGCTTCTGCGAAATAGAGGTATGTGCATCTGTATACAGCATTGAAAGATGCTAATAATACGTACCCAAGCAAGAAACAGTGTTAGCTAATTAATAATCGATAATTTACTATTAGATGACATTAGAAAATATGGCAATATCAGATTCAACACTGCCAAAGAGGTGGCCCATGTCTTTTTCGAAACGTTTGTAGAAAATACGAATATTCCTGAGAATAGCAAAACTGATTTCATTTCCTTCATTCAAAACCACAACTTTACCACAGTATTCGAGATGGTTCAACCGGATAACCAACATATTGTAAAAAGTGACCTTGAACATCCTGAATTAAAGTCAGTCGTTGCAATATATAGTGAAAAATTTATTTATTCCTTTAGTTTGCTGAATGTGCGTTACTTGCTTGTGTAGATTCATATGCTGGACAATGGCAGATATCATGGAGGACTTCAGGAGCAAGTTTGCTTTGTGCGCAATGCCTATCGATGAGGCAATCGAACAAGCACGGAAATTTAGACTAACCACTGTGACCTATGAGGCTACCTTTTGTGATAGCGCGGAAGACGTTAGCTCTAAAATGGAGAGCTGCATAAGAAAAGTATATCTTCTGCTGAGTTACCAAGAACTCATTCTTTTTACCAAGCAAAAATGATTTGACAAAGCTGCTGTTTGTGTTTTGCAGGTGCAGCAGGAGTTTGGACATGAAGGGAAAGTTTTATATTTTCTTGATAGTGAAAACTGTACAATTGGTCTCATTAAAAAGAAAACTGCATGGTATGTAATATTGCGCTCGTTACGGGAGAAAGTTGCTTCATTTAATGCTGCTTCCAGCTCTATCCCAATGCCTGATCGACTTTCACAAATTGCCAGCAGGATAAAAGAAATTCAATCTTGGTTAGGATTCTCCAACAAGTTTACTGAAGGCTGGAGTGTAAGATTGGGCGAATCGCATTATAGATAAAAGATGCTAAACCTTTTAAATGCACATTTCTAATCATAATTGTTTTTTGCAGGAAATTTGCACCGCGTTTGCAGAATTCGTAGCTGTCAAAAGCCCTAGCGGAAATGATATTCGAACGCGATTCCCAACACTATTCAATGAATTTTTAAAAGACAACCAAGACTGCAAGACGTTATACAATAGTTTACAGGGAACTTTTTAAGTAGGATGTGCTTTTACAGTTTTAATCTACCAGTTGGTGACATGTTTGGCAATTTGGGAAAGTTTGACTACTATTTGATGATGAAAGAGGAATTAATTTTTTATACTCATGACAAAAAAATGTCATTTTCCTTTCTTGCATTATTGTAATAAAAATAAGAATTGCATTAAAACATTATGTTCCTTTGGCACTCTCTTTGATTCCTGAGTTTTATGACTTTGGCACGTTCCAATATTTAGTCATTCCTACGAAGTAAGTATCATGTTGACGGTGTTCCCGTCGCCATCATGGCATTTGAATTATCTAAAACTTGCTTATCAATGAATAATTTCAGTTTCTCATGAAATTCATAATATGTTTCTCATCTCAACTCAAACTGCATGAGGCAGCTTCAGTGAATTTTAAGACCAATACGAAACCCGAAATGTTAAACTGAATTTAATTTCAGACACTGTATCATGAATGAATCCAAATTGTGTGTCATGAAACGTTTTCTGTTTATTCATAGATTTTGGAAAATGTAAGACAAACAAACGGATAGCATACCAATGATACTACATAACATAACGTTAAGCGCATTCCGCACCATGCTGTTGATGCCCTTGAATTCATATATATTACAAGCGCACACAAGTTAGGGGTATTTACCTTACACTGCCTATGTATAAGCCCACAAGGATGAGTAACATGAAATACATATTGCATATTATGAAATAACGTTTTGAAGAACCTATATGTCTGATGTAGTATATAAATATTCCTTTTGCACGTTCAGGATAACATCAAAATCATATGGTTGTTCGTTTTATGTACGATTTGTTGAGCACATGTTGATCTAAGCATTAACAGTTCATGTTGGTGTTACTGGCTAGTGTTGTAGTTAACGTTCTATTTTTGACATCATAATATCCAAACAAGAGTTCTTGCAAACGTTTCTTCTTACGTCACTTTTTTTTTTTATTGGGATCTCCCCTGATACTAACATTGGCATTACTCAAATTCTGATTCTAAGAAATGAGTGACGCAAAACGGATTCTCGTGCGATTCAAAAACATACATAGCAAACGTAACCATTTCTTGACATTTGGCTTGGCCGGCACAACTTCCGTATAAAATAGTTTGTTTACTGGTTTTCTGTTCAGTCGAGAAACTCGGAGCAAATGAGGTTGTCATTTGCAATAAATAAACCTAAAACTAAGCTAAAGAATTGGGCGGAAAGAAAATTTGTAACGTCAAATCATAAAATAAAGCCGTAATAAATATTAAAGAAACTTTTCTCCATCAACGCTGGGTGATGGAGAGTCTAGGGGAAAGTGAGAGTATTGCCAAGATGGTGGCCAAGAGTGAAAAGCTAACGTTGGGCGGAATGTCCGAAGAAATGTACATGGACAATTCTCAAGCTGTCAAGAGGTTGGTGATCTTTTGATTAATTTGCTCAAGCATGTTGATAAATGCTCAGATTTCATTAATTTTTTTTAAAACTATTTTTCAAAATGTCACAGGTGGGTGGATTGGTGCCGTTCTCATTCACTCGTGAAATGTGTGGAATATGATGTTCCTTTGGGAATTCTGCCTAAAAATTACAGAGGAATTTTAATTGATGTGAAAGTTGGTGGGAAGAAGCGGGTTCCCGACGATAAAATCTACTTTGCAAATGCAGATCTCCGTGCCAAGGTTGATTTTTAAATAACATTTAACAAGTGTAACTTGAGCGCCAATATGGCTTAGCACTTTTGCTAAAATTAATTAAATTTAAACCTGTGGCATTTGCTAATTACAGGTTGCACGAGGTAATACCGTACTGGAGCTCAACAAAATTGAAAAGGGGGTTATAGTTAGTACAAAATACTTATTTTTAGTTTTTGCCCTAAAGAAGTTTTCAGGGGGAATGGGAGATGAAGATGATTCGACATCTCAACAATCAAGTTGGGAACCTTATTTCGTAAAGGTATAATATCCTAGCTTTAAAATACTCTTCGAATATTTCTTGTACTGAAATTTGATTCTTTTCTGCTGAACAGCCATTATCCACAGCTAGGAAAGTTGTATCAACTGAAAAAGCTAATGGAGAAGCAGCTCACATAAGTTCCCGAAAATTGTTTGGCCAAGACTACTTTTGTATTGGTTCTAAGAATGTGCATATGCTTTTGAGGAATCGAGGTAAATATCTACAGCTTAATGATTCCCGAACTCACAAGAAAAGCTAATTTTATGCCTTCTTATTCAGACGATATCGCGAAGTATCCCGACGCTAGATTTCAATTTGCCCAAAGAGTCGCCAATTCGTTTTTTAAAACTATTATGGATAATACTAATATTTTGGAAGATAACCGAAACGCTTTCATTTCCTTAATTCAACGTAACAATTTTACAACCGTGTGTGAAATGATACAGCCCGAATACCAGCACGTTGTAAATTTAAGTCATCTCAAGCATTCAGAATTGAGGTATTTTGATATTGTTTAATTGATTTAATATTGATGATGTTATCAATTTGCTGAATTCTAAATAAATCTTCATTACAGGTTTATTTGTTGGACAACTCCCGATGTAAAGGGTGACTTTTGTAGCCGGGATACATTATGTGCCATGCCTATCGATGAAGCAATCGAGATGGCAAGAAATTTCGGGTTATCCACCGTGATATATGAAACAATTCATTGTGATAATGGCGAGGAAGATACGGTAACAAAAGTTGAGGACTACATGAGCAAGGTAATTGATACAGACTAGAGGTAAATGTAGTTAAAAATTGAGTCATGGGAAATTTACATGCGCAACTTTAAATGTCCATCGTAGGTACGACGTGACTTTGGTCATGAAGGGAAAGTAATGTATTTTCTGGATGGCGAAAACTACACAATAGGTCTTATTAAAAAGAAAACTGCGTGGTATGTCCTTATACGTGCCTTACGAGAGAAAGTTGCCGCATTCAGTTCATCTGGAAAGTCTACTTCCATGAATGAACGATGCACCAAAATAGCTAAGAGAATAAAAGAAATTCAGAGTTGGTTAGAATTTTCTAACGAATTTGCTGACGGCTGGACTGTAAGTTATATTTGAACATAAATTAAAATTTATAGGTTTCTTGGCATTAATGTAAACTTTTATTTGCAGAAAATTTCAACTTCATTTACAAAATGGATAAACTTTAAAACTAAAAATAACCATGATCTTCGTAGCAGGTTTCCAATTTTATTTGACGAGTTTTTAAGTGCAAACCCAGAGTGTAACACATTATACAAGGATTTACAAGGTACTTTCTAATTTAAAATATTTAAAGATACGATGATGGGGTTCTTGTCAATTGATTGATAAATTATATTTTCTAAAAACGTAATTTAAGTAATATTTTGATGTTCATTCATGAGTATTATTTCACCATTACCTCAAAAGTGAATGTTAGTCATAAAATTCATTCCATACTGCCTTATACAACTGTAATAATTGTTTAAGCAATAAAATTTATTTTAATTTGAATTACCCGTGCCTACGATTGTGTGATTGTGATAGCATGGCAGATGCTATCGGTCTTTGAGAGTCTGGCATAATTTATCTTGGTCTCGCTCAACTCAAAGAAATAATTAGCTCCACTGCAACAATGACGGTGACAACATTTAACCTTTACTAATTGAGACGTTAGATAATCATCATCGCATTGAATGATGGATGCAAATAGTACAAAACATTACATGCAAAGTTTGCCAAGCTGTGAATTCTTTGTGAAAGATACGAAAAGAAACATGATGCTATTATTGTTTTTAGCTAATTGATACACAAGCTCAAAGGTCGATCACTTTCATATTCCCCGACATTAAATGTTTTATGTATTACATAATGTTGTCGGAATGTCTGAGAACATTGATTGAAACGATTAAAATCGCCAATTTACGCAATCTTACAATAAAGTATTATTCGTCTGCCACTAATACTTTTATGTATATTATGGATCGCTGTTTGTTGCGCTGATATGTTAGTTCGAAAGTCAAGCAAGCAATAAAAGCGAGAAATAATTCATCATATTTATTACTAATCTTTGATCAGCGAGTTGTCACCTTGTGCAAAGGGTTCAGACTACAATTGCACGGATATTGTGCATGACTTTGCGTGTAGATAATTTATGCATACATGTTCATAAGTTTGTAACGTGAAACGTTGCGCTGCGATTGTATTTTAGCCATGATCGTTGTGTTTTACAATACATTGTTGTACCATTTCAACAAGTCCTTTATCAAGGTATTTTGAAGTTAAAATGAAGATTGCAAATCTGGAGCTGGAGAGGTCACCTAAACTTTTCGTAGATATTTATGCTACCTTTCAGTTTTTATAGAGAAAAAAACTTATCTTCTGCACTTTTATGCATGGCTGTCAACTGAATTCAAATCTTTATTTGAAAGTGAAATGCAATCACGCGTCGCAGTATGAAATGCAATCAGGTTGCACTACACACGATGGCATATATTATAATCCTATCATATTACATGAGAAAAGTGCATATTTTAATCTATTTCGTGCTATAAAACCAAGACAAGTATATACTACAGTATCTGAAATAGTGCACGCAATTGAAGAAAAGGAATGTAAACCCGTAAAACTACTATTCGCATTCACATGCATAACATATAACTTATATAATTTAAGTGTTTGAAGCAGTTATAGTAAAGCTTGCGTGTTGTTTTAAGCTTTAACTGCATGAACGTTTTATATGCAATTAATTCACAATAAAAGTAAAATAATTCTTGTCACTGCAGAGTGCAGTGTGCTAACTAGGAAGGACATAAAATACCGTAACAAATCAAATAACAAGCTAATGAGCTATTTATTTTCTCACTCAAGTTTATGATGTTAGTAATTACACGCTGATCATCTTGTTTCCCTTACTTATATTTAAAAAAATTCAAGGTGCGATGCTGAGCTGACATACTTTAAGTTACAATTCAATCCAATTCTATATACTGCATGAAACGATAAAACCAAGTTTCTTAATAGATTTACTAAGATTCTTGAAAGTTAATACTTAAGCCGACGGCAGGTACAATTATTCAATTTGACAATATTGTTACAGACCTCAGCGGTACCTACTACTGAATTATATTTACAACGTTCATACAAGAAATAAAAGAGCGTTTTGGTACGGCAGCAAACATAATGATTGTATCGAAGCAGTCGCTGAAAATACATAATTAATCGGGAAGAAGCATTTTTAAAAACTTATAAATTGACTTAATTGCAAATTTATGAACATAATTAAAAACATCATAGACCCCGGTATTACATAATTGCGCACTGATAACGCTTTTAGAGTTGGGGTATTCTGCGAAACGCTGCTTTTGCTCTCTGCCCTACATTTCCGGTTTATCGAATTGCCAAACGATCATTTTGAAGATATCTTGGTATATAAAATTGATAAGTATCCTGTCATTTATTGCATGTTACAACATAATCTTGCAGGACATCGCTAATCATACTATCACCAAGCAGTTTTTTACACATCCTATATATCATCGCATGTTTTTTAGTTTTACTGCAAATGAAGCCAATTTACCCATTATGACCATATTATATTTTCAACCTGTTCTCGTTAAAAATTGAGCACAAATGAATGCCTATTCGGAAGCAGGCTTAGGTGTTACCGTACTTCCATAATAAATAGAAAGAATGATTAACAAATCCCACACCTATAATAAATGATGATGACAATTGACATGTATTTAAAAAATAATAACTACATTTAAAATTGAAAACGTTTTGCTTGTCACATGTGCTTATTGCTTCTTAATTATCCGTTCGGTAAAAGAAAATTATGTTTTTTATCATCGATTATAAAAATGTAATCTTCAGCTCAGTATTTTTAAAAACTCAATAGTTGTTTGAAATAGACGTGCGCATTGCAACGATACAATTTACCTAATGTTTCCTGTACTATTGTGCAATTCTGGTTATAATTGATGTAACGAAAATGAAGTCCATCCATCCAGTGCAGGGATTATGTAATGTCTAATATATTGGAAATTTTCAGAACTGAAATAGCAGCTTTAATTAACATCCTCTTCCTAGGTCCTTGCGCTAGGTAATATCTTGAACTCTGAACTGGTTTAGCTGCATATAAATATTATGTCGGTGGGTATAACCTCGAAATGTTTTGTAAATTTATTGATTCTGTATGCTAAACAGTATCAATACTTCACGAAACTAACAAATATTGTTCACATTAAGAACACAGCAATGACTTAGTTTTCAATGGGGGAAGTGAACAACTTCATGAGAAACAAGAGCAATGTCGAGTTTAATTTAAGCAATGCGTGAAGTAGTTCCCTTCTGGTTGATTGGGAACTGAGACAGAGACGCTGTGATATATGAGTCTAATTGTTTGACGTAATGAAATTATTACACCCAGAACAAGCCATGTCTACTTAGCTTGGGAGGGTGAGTGATCGACGCTTAAATGGATGGCTAAAGGAGAAGGCACTTGGCATTTTAATACGTGCCTTAATGATAAATGGCGTCTCGTGTATGATCCTTGTCTATACTACTTTGTTTAAATAAAGTACATTTTCGTACCTACGCAATCCTTTTTACTGTGGAATATGTTCTACATAACATAACTTATGTGTACTAACTTATTCTTAAGGGACATGCGTCTGTAAAAAATGCTGACTTCTGGCATAGTGCGCATTAGAAATAACTACATTATTGTTGGTTAAGTTTTTGTTTCAATATATAAAAAAAAGTCTCAACCTTTACCGTAGCAAAGACAATAGAACATGTTCCTTTAGGACCTTCCATATAAAAGGAAATATTTTCAATACGCAACCCTTACTTTGATCCACGAAGTAGCTGCGCTAAGTTGTCTGTGAATTTTCATCCTGTTTCAAATCAAATTATTATATCGTGATCACATTGCAAAAATGTTGAGCACAATTTTGTTGATACTTATTGGATCATCCAGCCTAGTTTTGGCTGGATATCCCGACACATTCAGTGCTGGATACGGGTTTATAACGCATGGGGGTCATGGCCCTCATGGACATTACCTGCCGGCAGTCGCTCGTGTCAAAGTGCATAAGGACCCTTTCCAGTCCCACTATTCTGTGGATGAAGAAGGACCCACCCACTACAAATACATTCGTCAATCCAGCACTAATCACGCCATCCATCATCCTCCACCACTTGCTGTTCATCATCATCAGCATGCTGCCATAATCCCTGCTGCAGGAATTGTTGGAGTTGGAGGAATCGGCCATCATCACCAACATCATAATCACGGAGTTGGCATTGGCTATGGTGCAATTGGTGGCATTGGTGCAGTGCCGGCCGCTGTTGGCGTTGGATATGGAAATCCTCATCTTTATGCAGGTTATGGTGGTGCCATTGGAGGAGGTGGATATCCACACGCACACGCAGGTGGACTTCATCATCATCATCATGGACATGGTTATGAAGGAGGAATTTACTAAAATACAATACACCCTTGATAGAAATCGACCCCATGCAATGGCATTTACGAAGAACTGTATTAATTAATAGAACTTAACTATAATAGTTCCATCGTGGGAAATAAAAGTGTTTTAAGGCGAGGACGGGGTGCGAAGGGCAGCAGCCTCAATGATGTAACGCTTTAACTTTTTGTACCGGACGTGTTCCCTGATCCCTTCCTTCCTTTGAATTCTTTCAAGTCTATTGTGTCTTGGGAAAAGGCCTCTTGTTTGGCCGTGGTTTGGTTTAATTTTACGTGGCATGTGGCATTTGATGTCTTGAGTTGTTTTTCTGAAAATAATGATCTTTTAAAAAGTATCTTTAAATGCTGTTAATTGTTTAGCTTTATACACTTCATTCCCTTGAGTCGTCTCAAGCGAAGGCAACGTTATTTTTGCAATGCAGTTTATAGTTTAATTACATAATATATATATGTACCAGTACTACCACTTAATGTAGCGTACAAGACCATTATAAGTTGGAATTTAAATACTTTAACCTTAGATGAAGGTATTGCGTAATAATGTACCTAGAAGAGAATAAATTTTAAGGGGATTCTGCTACATTACCATAATGTTTTACAATTTAATACCTAAAGGTTCTGGAACTAAAAAATAACATAAATAAAACTACTATATTTTCAGTATTACTTAAACCCAACCTAAATCGACCTGCTAAATGCTCATTGTTATTCATAATGAATCAAATGTCTTTGTTCACCCAAACACATTTTGCATACAAACAAAACATCCTCATCTCATTTCATACATAAATATTTTCATTTTGTTCATGCACCTCAATAAGGATATTTTTATGTATAAAACTTGTACACAAAACACTTTCATCAGGAATGGCAAAAGGTACCTCCTAATCCAGCTGATTTGACAGCCCTTCGACTATCATCAAAAAACAAATACACCCGAAATCCTGTGCAATTCATTATAATTTATAGTGCTTTTAGATTAGTAATATTTTACGACCTTGTTTTTGTTGAGTCGGAGGATGGAGGAGTGAAAAATAGACACTTGTTTGTGATGTCACTGTGAGACAGTGTTGATAAAGGTGAAGTTGAAGGTAAAAACTAATTTTTTCTTGTCCTCCGTCTGTGATTAGTTGATTATAAGTTTCCAAATGATGGATGAAAGCAGTAAATTTTATAAGCTTAGAAAGATTCTACTGTTTATGCAGATGTTAGATGCTATTTTTATCAATGGATGATGACGATGAGATTATTAGAGGATTATGTTAATGCACCCCACAAAATTAATCTGTCTGTATTTATATATACACATCATGCATGGAATCGTATCGCGTATTTATTTGCTGTGCATGCTTATCAGTTGGTGTTGTGCAGCGTAGATTTGCTTATCAATGAGGGAGTTTGAGTTGTTTTGATGAGAATGAGAGATGGTTTAATTGGGTTTGTCAATGTTTTAACTATGTGGTGTGCTTGTGAATTTATCCAGGAATTGTTTGACCCCATTAATCAGGATTCAATTTTGGAGGAATCAAAATGAGCAATTTAACCTCCACCAGTAAGCTAACCGAGTTTCCACCCTTGGAGGCTGAGGAAAAGGCAGATGGGCGATTTTCACTGTCGAAATTTATGTTTTGGAGAAAATCAGGTAATTTAGCAGAGATATTGATAGAGCATGGATGTTGAAGCTTGATTAAATTAATTAAAGTCACTTTTATGTACAGATGTGGAGCCTGCAACGATTTCTACTTTCCAAGCATCTTATCCAACTTCAAGCAGTGGTCCTTCTTCCGTCCCACCATTGCCAACTACAACTGAGGTCATTCCTGAAGTGACTGGAGCTGGCCGTAGGGCGGATTCGTTGGAAAATGTTACAGTTTCTGCAAGCATTCCTGTTCGAAGAAAGTTGGCAACAAATACTCCAGTCTACTACAGGTCGGATTCAAATTTATCCAATCCGTCACCGGATCCTATGGACGGAGTTGCATCACCTTTTGCATTCGAGGCTCGAACTTTACCCAATGTTCTTCGTAGAATAAGTAACTTAATTGCAATGGGTTCACACGTAAGTTAGAGGATCCTAAAAAATACCAATGATATCGTGTGGCCATTCTGAAGTTTTAAATGTAATACGTTTCTGGACAGAATCAGGCTGACATGAAAAAGTATTGGATGCCAGATTCAGTTAGCAAAGAGTGCTATGAGTGTGGAGAAAGATTTACAACATTTAGGAGGAAACATCACTGTAGAATATGTGGTCAAATTTTTTGCTCCAGGTGCTGCAGCCAGGAGATTCCTGGAAAGATCATTGGCTATTCAGGTAACTTCCTTCATACATACTTGACTGTTTTAATTACAAGGCATTGTAATCTCATGTTTTTTTAAACTGTCAGGTGACCTTCGAGTCTGTATATACTGTTGCAAAATTGTCCTGTCATACCTTCAGTCAGCCGATCTAAATTCCGACCTTACGGATGATTTGCGAATGGTACAGGAAGATTTACAAAATCGTTTTGGTGCTGCAACGCCAGATTCATCTTTAGGACAACAAGGAAGTGGTCAGTTTGGGTTTTCTTCAGGAACAGAATATGCATACAGATCCCTTCCAAGACGTAAAGCATCTGTTGGTTATCAAGAAGAGCGGTTCGCAACCTCGAAAAATCTTGATACCACCCTAGAATCTGTTGTAGGAGCCGCAGTGGATGAGAAAGGAAAGCCTCTTAGTGACTGGGTTGGTCTTAAATCTTTATGGGATGAAATGTGTCATCCTGTTTCTGGCATTGATTGGGCTACTCATCGTCATAACATGATAAAAAATTATCACTCTTGTGTAGTTGGAAGTGAATTAGTGGATTGGCTTTTAGCTCAGCGTAAAATAACTTGGCGTGGCCAAGGAATTCAAATAGGCCAAATGTTAATCGATTCAGGGTTACTGGAGTGTGTATCACAAGCAGAACAAGTCTTTATGGATGCTTATGCATTATATCGACCTGCAACACTGCCTCTGCCTAGTCTTCACGAAGTGCCTGAGCCTACCAGTGCAAGAAGTAGTACTGATCATGGGGATGGGCGAAAGTGGTCAGACACAGTACAAGATCCTCTTTGGATGAAACAAATTCAAAACCCGCAACGAAAAGCCAATACTGATGACTCTGCCTCAATAGAAAGCAAAGATGTTGCTTCAGATTCTGATGAAAAGTCTTCCAAAAATCGTCTTCCTTCCTCCAGTTCAATGTATTCTGTAGATTTAAACTTAAAAAACAGTTCAGTTTCAATGTCCAGACCAAAAGATTCCTTGGATCCATATGATAATCCTTCAGTTAGCAATCCTGGTGGCTTGTCACCAAGTGTTTCTACCAGAACTACCCCTCGACCACAAAGAAAGTCAACAACGATGAGCATTACAACAGAAGCAATGACAGATGAGTTTTTGCAGAAAACATTACTTGCACAGAAAGAACGAAGCAAAGATGTATCAGTGCCTACTGGGTGGCACAGTCCCCAAGAGCTGACGAATGATAGCGAAATGGCTGCGTTTCAAAGGCTGTGCAACGCATACATCAAGCATGAAAATGATTTTCTAATTCAGCTGCTAGAGAGTATGAATTTGTCATCTTCATGGATTGACATTATTCTCCCAATTGTCCATAAAGTAACTGAAATAGTCCGACCTGACGTCAAACATTCCGATGATGATATGGATATCCGACAATATATCCAGTTTAAAAAGGTACCTGGAGGTGCAAAAGAAGACTGTAGAATAGTTAATGGTGCTGTGTGTACGAAAAATATTGCTCATCGTAATATGAGACATAAATTAAAGGATCCTAAGATTTTACTAGTCGGCTCTTCCATTGATTACCAAAGATTTGAAAATAGGTTTCTATCATTGGAACCTCTCGTCATGCAGGAATTCGACTATCTGAGAAATACAGTAGCTCGAATATGTGCGTTAAACCCAGATCTAGTTATTGTGGAAAAGACTGTTGCCCGACTAGCACAAGAATTTTTACTAGACCATGGAATTACGCTAGTCATCAATGTAAAACCGTCAGTAATGGAGAGAATAGCTAGATGCACACAAGGTGTAGTTTGTGACTCTGTTGACACACACATTGGAGGTCGTCCGCAGTTGGGACTTTGTCACAACTTTTACTTGGAAACATTTAAAATTTCGGAAGGAATGCAAAAGACTCTCATGTTTTTTGATGGATGTGCTATGCATTTGGGGGTAAGCTTATGTATCTACTAAAATGAGAGGATTGTAAGAAGATTTGGCCATGGATTAAATTTTATTTTTATTTTTTAGTGTACGGTTCTATTGAGAGGGGGAACAACAGCGGAACTGATGAAAGTCAAAAAGATTATATCTTTGATGATGTTTGTAGCCTACAATTGGAGACTGGAAAGGAGTTTTCATATAGATTCATTTTCAATGCCTCCCAGTGGTGTAGACGAAAGCAGTTTATCATCCTCCATTAATTCACCATCCTCTGAAGATTTTGTGGAAGCTCGTGAAGAACTAAGTCCCGAAGCTATATCGCCGTTGCGAAATGAATTAAGCAAATCCCCATCTGACGACAGTGGAGTTATAACTGAAAACAAAAATGCGTCAGTAACTCCGAATTCCATAACCGATTCCAAGAGATCATTCAGATGTCTGAAAGACTGCCTGAGCCAAATAATTTTGTCTGCATCTCCGTTCATTACGTTCCCACTACCTTATCTGGAAACAGAAGAAGGAAAGAGATGTGACCTGCGCACGTTTTTTCCAATGGAAGTTTACTCTTCTTTGAGAATGAATTCCGATAAACGCCTTAGCTCGTCGTCCATGAATCCTGAGCTTATTGCTGAGTGTGAAAACAACATTATTAATGCCTATATGCACGGAGTCTACATCAACAGTAAAATATTTATGGACTATCCCGTTATTGAAAGAAGGGACTCTCACAGTTTTACATCTAAAAAACTTACTTCCCCAATTGGATCTGACGATGTTCAAAGTTTAATTGCAGATTTCAGAAGAGTTGGTGGGAGACTACTGTTTACCTCACAAGCCGAAAATCAGTTGTCGCAAGCTCAAAAGTTAAGAAGCAACAACTCTAGCTGGAATACCTTGGAACCTGATAAACTACGATCTGGAGAGGTTTCCGGCAGAGTGGATTGCCTCGACCCTTTCTTACATCAAAAGTTGTCCGTGTCCTTTTGCAGTTATTCTCCTTTGTCAACCAACTTTCCATATTTCTGTGTCAATCCTTGGTATGTTAAGTCTTTGAATTAATTGTTGTATTCACATTCATGTCTGTATATCTTGTATATCTTCATCAGTACGGTGTACTAATTATTTGCAGGACTGTTAATATGGACATGTATGGAAGAAATGATATATCTCTTGGAATGTTTCTTGAGAGGTACTGTTTTCGAAAGTCGTATCTTTGTCCTGCAAAGAATTGTGACACTCCAATGCTTCAACACGTTCGGCGCTTTGTTCATCAAGACGCTTGCATTCAAGTAATACTAAAAGAACTTGAAAGTCCGATCCTGGGATCTGGAGACAATATTTTAATGTGGAGTTGGTGCACATCTTGTAAAACTGTAAGTCTTATATTTATGGAGTAATTTTGCTGTAAAAAGTTAGCACGTGACTGATTTCTTTTAATTGACAGGTCTCTCCAATAGTTCCAATGTCGGTGGACGCTTGGTTTCTTTCTTTTGCTAAATATCTCGAACTTCGCTTTCATGGGATTCAGTATACCAGAAGAGCATTTGATAGCCAGTGCATGCATTCCTTGCATCATGAGCATCAGCAATTTTTTGCCCAACATAACATTGTTGCTGCCTTTAAGTAAGTGGATGAAGAATTATTTCGTAATTAAAATCTTGACATTATGTGAATTGTGACAACTATAATAACAAATGTTGAACTTTGAAGATATTCCAAAGTGAAACTGTGGGAAGTCTCGCTACCTCCATTTTTTATTCGAACGAAGCATGTTCCCAAATCCGTTCAACAACTCATCGAAGACGTCAAGTCGGTGGCTATAATTGGTCATGGGGTTCATGGAAATATAATGGAAGTTTTGAATTCGTTGAAAGAAAGTGCTGCTGGCTTGAGAGTAGAAGGTGGGGTTAAGCTTAAACTAATTTGTATTGCTTTGAAGAATTGATGTAATTTATTTACTTTGGGACTTCTTTAGATGTACTTAACGGCTTATTTGAACTATTAAAAGTTGAAAAATCCGTATTTCGATCCAAGATTGAAGATATTCAAGTCAGCTTAACGTCACCAAATTTACAGGGGGATAAATTTAGTAATAAAGGTAAAATTACGTCAAATTTAACAATGGAATAAATGAATATAATTTCTAATGAAGGCTGAATTTAATTTAATCCGTCAATTAGAGTCTGACGCATTTTTGTGGAAAGTGACGGATGCAATCGGATTCTTGAAATGCAATATTGCAGAAATGATACAATCTTGGAATACAAAACTTAATGATTTCTTACAGCTACGCAAAAAAGAGGAAAAACAAGCAAAGGTATTTAAAAAGTTTGAGCAATTGAATTTGAGCTACTTCCCTATTGATTGCAATTTTAATCCTCTTTATTATAGGGTGGCATCACTAAAAATGACACTGAGCAATCAATGGAAACTAAACATCTTTCACGTAATGAAAGTGAACCGCTATTTGCAACAAAGGAACTGGAAGATTCGATCAGATCAACAGGAAATTTAATAGATTCGGATTATCTGCCGGACCCTAAAAAAGGTACTTTGACAGACCAACTCTAAATCATTTATATCTTTTGAAAAATGAACGTGTAATAGTTTTTTTTACTCTTGTAGATCGTGATGCAGATACACTGAGTATAGGAACTACGAGTACGTCCGGCTTGACAGATGAATCTGCCGGTACTTTTATTTCTGATGAACTCAAAAGTCGTACTGATCGAGCCAACTCTCCAAGTCGAGGTCTACAATCTTCAGAAAAGTCCGATTCGGACGTCCATCGTGTACCTGATTCTTTAAATGTTTCTGATGAAACAACGGATTCTGGGAAACTTGTTCCTGAAAAGAGGACAAGCAGTACAGTAAAAACGTTGATTTCTAATTTAATTTCCGGAACTGGGATGGTTCAACTAGTTCAGGTATTATTGTTGGTATTTTAATAGCATATAATAAAATTTGCGTTTTTTTTTTCAGATGAATAATATAGGGTATGCATTTGATAATTGGTTTTTACAGAGCCCGTGGCCAAATACTGAACATAGTTTTTCATCGGTGCTAAGCTCTCTACCAGTAACTATTTTCGAAGCTGAGCCTAGCTCTGTAGTGGCCTTTACCTTAAGTTCCACGGAGTACAGAAAAGAAATTAAAGAAAAGCGAAAAATGAGATTAGGATCCTCCTCAACGAACCAAGACGAACTGATGTAGGTTTATGAATTAACTTTAGAATAATTTATGATCAAACAAAATAGAAACATTTAATGTATTACTTACAACATATAATTTCTAGCTCAAGCACTGGAAGTCCTAAAGATGTCTTTGTAGATAAAAATGATTTTACATCAAAAGAAATGACTGACGAAAAGAGTACATCGGTTGATGAAAAAGACGGGTAAGCTTTATAAACTTGTCGACATATTAGCTACCACTATATACACTAATGTGTTGTTTATAATTTTATTAGTTCAAAAGATGCAGATAATCACATTGAGGTTCAGTTTAGAAGTAGCAACGCCAAATTTTATTGCCGGGTGTACTTTGCTGATCACTTTCGTCAGCTTAGAGAATTGTGTTTAGTGGAAGGAGAAGAGTTTTTCATTCGATCAATCTCCAGATGCGTATCTTGGGCAGCTTCTGGAGGAAAATCTGGATCAACATTTTGTAAAACTGTGGGTATGTGTTTTATTTGTTTTAAGTATTTACTTTGGAAAATTAAATTAGTTTTACGTTATAGCTAATTGCTTTGATTCTTGATTTCAGATGATCGTTTCATAGTCAAACAAATGTCACGTTTCGAGATTCAGTCGTTCCTGGATTTTGCTCCACATTATTTTGATTATATGACTACGGCCTTTCAAGAAAAACGACCAACTGTCCTTGCAAAAATCGTTGGGGTCTTTCGCATTGGGTTCAAAAATTCACATACAACATCTGCCTCTAAAATGGATATTCTAATCATGGAAAATTTGTTTTACGGACGAACCATTTCTCAGAAATTTGATCTGAAAGGGTCAATTAGAAATAGGTTGGCTACTGCAACTGGAAAGGAGCAAGAAGATTTGGTGCTGTTGGATGAAAATTTGCTGAACAGTAAGTTTTGCATTATGAAGAACTCTGCTGGATTGTGAACTATTAACATGTATTTTTTACACAATTTCTAGTGGCATGTGAATATCCTCTGTACATTCGTCCACATACAAAGACTGTCTTGTTAACAGCGTTAACTAATGACTCAAGATTTTTGGGAACACAAATGGTTATGGACTACTCGTTGCTGGTTGGCTTCGATGAGGAAAAACGCGAGTTAGTTGTTGGTGTGATAGGTAATACTTTTTACATCTTTGATGAAATTAGTGTACTTGTACTTTAATTGTTGCTCATTAATCCTTGTACGTTTTAAATAGATTATATTCGAACTTTCACTTGGGACAAGAAAATTGAAACGTTTGTCAAGTCATCAGGGATCCTAGGTGGTCAAGGAAAGACGCCTACTGTTGTATCACCAGATGAGTATCAAACTCGCTTTTGTGAAGCAATGGACCGATATTTTCTACTTGTTCCTGATCGATGGATGGGACTAGGTCTAGGGGTGGATACATAGTCAGTTTAGCAATATACATTCCATTACTATTGTCTTTCCAGGTCCAAGTATAACTTTATATGCATGATGTAATATAGTATGCGGCTGTATGAAGTCTCGACTTCAAATAATTTGAAGAATCGGAGGTTGATGATAGATGACAAAAGTTTTTCGTGAAATTTGTGATAATCAAGAATATTTTAATTATTATGAATCATTAAAAGCTACATGCCTTTAGCCGGTTCTAAATCTGTAAAATTGCATGCGATTTAATATTTGAAAACAATATGAAATCATACATCTAAATAGCATAATAATATCACAAATTTGATTTGACATGCATACATTTTAGCCTGTGTCAAACTGCATACAAATGTGTTGCAGTGTTACATAATTAAATTATTCTTGGAAATAAATACTGAAAGGTTTGCGTGGGCTACTAGCTACGAAGCCATCTAGTATTGTATATTATTATGTATCTTCCCATTGGTGCTAACGGGTTTGAAAGTGACTGTTTTGTTCAAGCAGTACAATGGCAATAGCGTCTTCCAAGAAGGTTCCAACGGAATGTTGATTCGAAATGTGGACCAGAAACTTCAAAAGTCTTCCAACTCAACTTTACATGACGCATCCAGTTTTAGCTCAAACTCTGCATGACTTATTATCTGTTCCTGATTGTCATCCTCTTGCAATGATCCACTTGTAGTTCTATATCAGAAAATTAGTTATGAAGAAATAATTTTTATACATTAATGTTGCACATTGCACAATCAGTAATGTTTACCTTTGGCGATATTGATGAAACACATTTGGAGCATTGAACGATATATCTCGGCTTCGCGTATTATGGCAAGAATGAGGTTCCGATACATGACACAATATGCAAGAAGTAATTCCGTCTCGTTCACAACAATTATAATGGTAAGAATGGCCGCATCTATGGGATTCGTTATAAATTTGCAACTTTATGACATGTAAATATTATGCACAATATATATATACCTGAGGTATTGTCTACAACTTACTGGAACAGGACGACATTATCCGTAGCTGCATTGGTACCTTCTGACACCACTGACTGTCGACAAATTTGGCATGCCTTGTTTTTCGAGGAAAATCCTTGCTTCAAACACTTTACGTGGTTTTTCAAAATATCGTGCAAATCAGATTCTGTTACTCGTTTGACCAATGTGACCATCATGTCCTCGTAAGTGCATGTTTCCAGCATACCTATAAGAAATGTAGGATGTGAAATGATAAATTTAAATTACCTTTCTCCTGTGGCATGACTATGTTAATTCAATTTAAGCCGATATTTCATACCCATTACTAGATCTCTAATCTCTGCAAAAGTTGCTTTTTGGTAGCTCGGATCGTTCATAACAATTTCTACGATTGTTGGAAGAGATACATGGCCCATCATGCTGCTGAGTAAATGCTTTGTCATTTCATTGAAAGACGAGGAAACTTCGGGTTCATGTGGATATTTATTGTGTGCTGAAATAGTCAGTTCCAGCAATGGTAGCCAAAGCTTTTCCCGATCTTCAGTAATTAACTTTGGAGAATTTCTTTGAGAAAACTGAATCATAACAAAGAAAAGTGCTTGCAGTTGATTCCATTGCAAGATTGAAGTTAAATCTGTGGCATCCTTGTCTTTACTTTTGACTAAAGTGTCGACTTCATCAAATACCTAAAAATTCAAAACATTAAATTGACAATAATGTAACTTTAATAACAATAACAAACAAGTAGCATTTGAAAAATTGATCTTACATTAGCTAGTTTGTCTTTGAATTGACTGAGCATAAGGTCAAATGCTTGCAAAACCTTTCCATCTTTTTCCAGCAAGTAGCCAATTGCTTCGATCAAGTTGTGTTTGTGACATATCTACAAAATACAAATAAACTTTAGGCAAATGGAGGATACCCCAGTTAGGCAAAAAAGGTCAACTTTTCGTTTCCAATAATTTACCTCTAATGCATTATCGTGGCGATATGACTCCACTGATGTTAAAAATGGATAGACTAGTTGAGAATTATATCTACATAACAATTCTATGTATCTTTCCGTAGTTAGTGTATCTACAGAAATTCCACCCTGATTTTGATCCCGGCTGTTAAAGGAGAAAAAACAATTGCAATTTGTCCGTCACCCACAAGACACCATGGGTTTAAATTTAAGTACTGGATTTTTCTTTACCTCATGGCAAATATTCCTTGGATGAATAAATATTGTTTTTCTGGTTTTTTCTCCAACGATCTCACAAGCTCCTGAACTAATGAAGCGAGATGTAGGTAGATAACTTGAGCTGCCTTTTTATTATCAATTTCAACCAACGCCTATAAGAATCGGGAATTGCATTGTTGAAATCAAAACATATATAATTTATACAATAAAACCATGAACATTTTGATTTACCTCCAGATGGTGCTTGATTTGTTTTTGAAACTCTTCCTTCTTATTTGGAAAAAGACAGAATATTTTATGCAAGTATGAAAATACTTGCTGATGACGAGACTCGTCGAATAAATAGCACTCAATTATTTTGTCATACTCTTGCCTCCGTTCATATAACATTTCACAAACCCGATAACTAAAAAAATTAGTAGTAATAATTAGTTGTAAGCCCACTCGTATAATTAATTATATAATAAATAAATAAATAAAACTTACAATTTAGCGTGAATACATTTTTCAAGCAACTTTTGTGGCTCAAAATGTTGCATCCCTCCAGCTTGCAATAATTCTAAAAGGGCTTGTTGGCGCTCATCAACTCGTGTTGCATCTTTTCCACTCGTTAAATGTTCCAGTACTTGTTCGAAAAGAAGCTGACTAACAAACAAGCTATTATCCGCTCGTGCCATTTGCCGGGCCAAGAAAGTAAAAAGAATTCCAACTTGCGTAGGCTGAAATTAGGAATATTTGATTACATTGATTTCATATTTTTAAACGTGTTTAATTTAGTGGAGGAGAAATCCAAAGTCTTACTGTAAAATTCCCCTGTTCCACCATAACTTGCAACAGAATATCAACCATACGTTGTTTCTGACGCTTTCCCATATCGAGTTGAAATATTGGTTCTTCAAAGCTCAAGGATAAAACGTTAAGGAATTCCCTTGTGTCAAACTTTAAAAAGCATCTACAAAGTTGATCGAACAATAAACAATCATCATCGCATATAAAAAAATTATGTTTGTCAATTGTCACAAATTCAAACAACTAGCAAAATCATTAACTACCTTAAATATGGATAAGCCAGCTCGTTATCCGTGGAGTTTCTTGTGTGCAAAGTTGTTATGCTTCTAAAGATGTCAGATTGTACCTTCTCCACGAGATTCGGTTGAATATTTCCATATGGATAGGCTCGTCCAGCGAGGCAACATGAAAGGTAGACGAGAATTTTGTGCCCTAATGCCACTTGTGCATCCGTCAGTTTGGTTTCTTGCATATTAAAACGAAGAACAGAAATTAATTCCTATGTTCATATGTCCGAATGATTCTTTATTTCGATGTACCAGTTGATACAGCTGCCTGCAGTTCAGTCATTAGTTCTTCCAACGGTGAGATATAATCTTGCATTCCTTGATTGTAAATGTAGATAATGGCATCATATAAACCTTGCGTCCAACAAAGTTTCATTGTTTGGTGAATATCCAAAGTTTCCACATTTAAGTGCACAATACATGCTTCTAAGGGCTAAACAAACAACAATCATTTATCGATTCCGTTAAAACTTTAACGAATATCGAGTTATTGAGTAAGACTTGTTTATGGAGATTACCTTAAAATTTCCAAGTTCTTCATAGTGAGAAACAAAATCCTTCACAACTGTTGGTGGTATAGCCCTAAGTTGGTTGTTTAAAATGTAAGGTTCTAAACTTTCCAAATACGCTGCTTTTGAGACAGGATTTACAATACATATTTCGTATAGTTTGTCAAAAATTGGTTGCCTGCAATTATTCATCAAAACCTTTTATACTTGATGGAGGTAGCACATTGACTTGTTTTCTTTTTTTTGAATAGCTTACACATTATCTAGTAGTACATAATATTTAATAGCTGTTGATATTGTTTCTGTGTAGTTTTGTTTTGCAGTGCTAAGATCGTCCATATAATTCAAAGATGAGATTCTGTCAACAAAGTTTTCTAAAATGTAGAGTATCTGCAAAAAAATATAGTCCGTCATTCACTTGGTCAAAAATTCCCATTATTTTGTCCTCAGTATTATTACTTCAAAACCTACCTTTTCTCTAACTATCAAACGCTTCGAATCCTTGCTTCCCTTTAGTCCTATCACAGCTTTTGCTTTTTCCAAGTATAATTCATATCCTAACTGTAGAGCTTCTGTGTAATAGTTTTGACGAACCAAGTAGTCCAACCGTTCGTGCCATGTTCTCATTGTCAATGCATGAACTGACTTGGTTCCTAAAACCACCATTTGATTGTTGAAGCACAAAATGGAATTATAGCACGCTCGCTCACCAGCCAAAGCCTGCAAACAAATTTAAATGACAACTCAAGTCTATCTACGCCAAACCTTAACTCGTTACACTTTTTTTTGTTTTTCAAATATTCTTACAAATGCTTGGCTGACATTTCCACCGGTAGCTAGACCTTTAAAATGACTACTAGCATAAACTAAACGAGCTTGTGTCAAGTCAACTTTCTCCAGCTCTTCTTGTGACCGAACATCCATAATTCTTAAATGTTCCCTTGTGTCCAACAGTGCCAATATTCTCGAATTGAGCCAGTGTAGACTTAAAAGTTGATAATTTACTGAAAACTTTTGGAGAGGCAGGAATTGAGGAGTTCCTTTAGGTCCTTGAGTCACCTGGAATTACAAGTTTGTCTAAACCGAACTTTTCTAATCAGGTATATAATATGTGACTAAAACACGAACTTACTTGGTAGAAGTAGACGTGTGAATCCCGAGCAAATGTTAAAACAGGGTCAACAACTTTTTCATTTTGTGTAGTCTGGATAATAACCATTTGCCAAGAAACTAATGGAAGTGTTGTAGGATCACATGACAAGGCGTGAGTAAACAAGACGCGTAACTTTGGCCTTATTGTCACTACAATAACCTATAAGTTTGGAAAAAACCAACGATAGCTCATTATCTAGGTATAAAAAATGTTTGAAAACTAAAAGATGCACTACACGTACCTTGGACAGAGTTGCAAGTGCTATTATTACATATTTTGACAGTGCATTGTCTGGATAGCTGCTGAGTAACAATGGCTCAAACGTACACACTTCTCCACGACTTCCAGAAAATATACAACGCGAATCGCAACCTCGAACACCCATCGTTCTTTTGAAATTTAACTCAAAAACTGAGCCCCCACTATCACTACAGAGGGCTAACGAAGCTTCATCAGTAAACTGCAAATCACACGAAATTTAAGCATGTTACTTCTGTATCTTCTATTTATCCAATTTTTTTATTGCGGTACACATACCCTTAATATTAGCACAGCTGAATTTATGGCATGGACGTCCTGTAAAGTTCTGGAATAGCATATAAATACAGACACTCAAAAACCTCATGAAAGCCAAACCTATAAAAAACTATCAGGATTTCTCTATCTATCGTGTACCTTATCAACCTTCCGTTTTCCAGATCATACATAGATATTAGACCTTTGGCATATCCGACTAACAATCGACTTCCATTTCCACTAACAGCTAAACTACTAACTGACCCTCCAGCTTCACGCGCGTTGGCATCCCCGAGGCACCATTTAAAGGACTGCATAGCGTCAAATATTAATATGTAGCCGTGTGACGTTCCGACAGCTATTAAAGATCCTATTGCTACAGCAGTTGCGGTTCCTGCATCTACGTTGTCCTGCCATAACATGCCATAACATTGTGATTAGATTTTAGATTACTAGGTCTAGTACGCCACTCCTTCCAATAAATTCAATTTTTTGTACCGAAACTGTGTTGATGTGAGATGTCATCCCTTTTAGCAGCACATGTCTTAAAATTGAATTAGGTTTCTTTCGCAAAATTTGACCAGGACGAAGGCGAACACTGCGACTAGAACTACGGCTTCTACTATCCGAGCCTTTCGAAACTATTGAAATTGTATCACTTGCTTCCGGCAAAAGCCCCTAATGAAAATTTGAACATCCATCTTGTGAATTTCCATAACTTTATACAAACTCTTTGAAATGAGTGTAGTATAATCAAATGAGCATAATTTTATTATTACAATTTGTATTGGTGCCGGTAATTGTACTGGAGGTTCAGAGGAAATTAGCTGGCCATGTCCATGACCCTCATCATCCGAGATGGATTGATCATCAACATCATTGAGAATACTTTCTAACGTGGGCTCAAAATCTACCGGTGGGATGTTGAATTCGTCATCGTCAATTGGCTAAAATTGAAGCAAAAAATAATACAGTTAATCAAATTTGATAAACCGAGATAGCAATAAGAGTTAGCAAATTTGGCTAAGCTTACAACTTCTTCCTCTTCGTCGGCATTTTCTCCAGGTGCTGAAGTACTTTCAGTTGTAGATTTCAAGGATGCCAAGCTATCAACATCATCGTCTTTTGCTCTCCTGGGCGTCCCCCCAATACTATTACCATTACCGACTTTTCCATCCGCCCTTTTACTTGGTGATTTGGGAAATGTTGCATTTTGTCCTGCGGAAGCCATTTATGTGACTTGTCCAGGGTGAAGGTTAGAAGGTTAATTTAATGATTTAAACGTCTGAAAGAGATTGGTCAGGTCACCAATTAGTTTCTACTTTTGAATATGACAACTGTTTGAAGAATCTTCGAATAAACTTACAGAGAAGAAGCAGATCACTTATCAAGTTATCACTCAATGCAGAACTATCCTCTTACATATTTGAACCTCTTATCTAGTTTGTTCTAATGAGAACATTGGACTGGAACTTGGAATGGAAGGAAAGGTGGTAACTTGACTAATTTGCGAACCTATTCTAAAGCCGTAACCTTCATCACAAAGTCATTATAATTACCTCAAATTTCCTAAATTAGCCAAGATTTTTGTTTACAAATTTGTAGTAAGGCCCTCAGCTGTTTACTCCTGTCATTTCACACCTACATTTTATGCTCTAGCTACTTCTTTCGTGGTTTCCGCCTGCTGTAATCTATCCATCCTGATCTGATCCTTTTCATGCAACTTTCCATGCACTTGACCACTTTTGTATGCATAACTTTTATGTATGGTTCGGATTACTTCTTGGCTAACTAACTTCGTTTCATGATGATAATAATTTTGTCATAAATAAAAGATAAGGTAATTCCTTGAACAGAAAGGCTTTCTCATTTTATAGCGTTTTATTTTGTTTTACTCCAAAAGTGATGCTTCTGGACTGGACATATTTGGAGTAAAAGAACTCAAAGAACTGGAGAATGCATGAATAAACTAAAAGTATATCGTTAACAATAATTATTGATTGAATCACAGTTGTTACTCACTTTGTACATCAAAGTACAAAAAAACAGTATTTTTGAAAGTAATATAGTAGTTTTGTATGTAACTCAACAAATATAACTTATTTAAAACTGGTAGAAATAAAAACAGGAACTAGAAAGCTTAAAAACATGTAATACTTAAAATATTCGATGAAACATTTAAATTATATGTTGACTTAATCATTTGATTCATTGATGAATCTGGAAATGAGTTTCATAACGGGGTCTATTGAAGAATCCAGAATGAGTATGGGCAATCCTAACTCTTTCGGATTGAGATAAAACTCGCCTTCCGAATTTCCAACTTTCTTATCTTCCTCCTGTTCGACTTTCTCCTCCCCTTCTTCCTCTCGATTTTCGTTTAAATCATCATTTGAGGTTGATTGCAAAGCAGTGCCTCCGTCATCGTTGGTGACATTTGTTGCTGCAGGTTCGCTCAATTCTGCTGTTCCATTGTGTTGGCTCAAATTAACTTTTGAGGTGTTATTGGGTTCCAACGATTTTCTGGCCGATTTAAAATGCCAATTTCTGAAAAAGTTTTTACGCTCCCGATCCATTGATCGAGGTGATAAAATGCTACTTTTAGAGCCCATCTGAGCTTCTGCAGCTTCTACCACGTTTGTTACCGAAGGCGGTGTTTCGGGCTTCAGATCTTTGGTTGCTTTCTCATCATATAGCGAACTAATGCCAACGGCTTCAGGGGAATAAAATTGTTCCTTGTTGGAGTCCATTTTGAGTTGGTGACCGATGACGGGAAGAAAATTAAATGAGAAATCACATCCGGCTTCAACAATCACAAAAGTCTTCACTAACTTCTGCAGCAAACGTTCTCTTCCTTGCTCTGGGGCAATCGGAGATTGATAAGTTTTTGGAGAAGCGTCTTCAGATTTGGAGTATACTTCAACGGCTGAATATCGCTGAAATTACGAAAATGAAATTGCTTAAACTATTTTAAATGTATGTTAGTTAAATTGGTTACAAATTACTATTAATTTGGGCAAAAATTGCATTACCTGTCTGCAAATGTAGGTAGATAAATTCGGTTGAGTATAATCTGTAAAATTTCGATTGTTATCCAAGCAAATCCCAATTTGGAGCGTTTGCGAAAGCAAGGGAGGTATCTGGATGATATCCACCATTTCTATCAGTTAGAAATTACGTTTAAAATAATTACAAAACTTTACTTTTGAATTTCATACGATGTAACAGATCAAAATTCATTAAACTTTTAAATCTCACTCTTTGTGCTTAAACTTATTCCAAACTGTGGTTGGGCAATTATGTTCTGTACTCTACAAGGGGATATTTTTGCTGCAAATATCGCTGGAAGCTGAAAATATAAACAAATGTTTCCAGAATCTATATAATCTGTAGAAATTACATCGTGAAATGCGAATAAGTGAACTTACCATAATGGAGAACAAAGTGAATATTAACAAGTTGTATGTCGTTTTTAAATAGCGAATCATTGTGATAGTTATTTGGAACACTATATGATAATAATTATTGTCAGGGTCAGTGATGTTTATCTGCTCTAAGTAAAGGAGAGAAATGTGTTTTCCATATAATGTGCTTATATCATGGAGGTATAACAAATAGAGTGGCTATTGTATTGTTTTTAAGTCTATGGCTTATATGATAAATAATGTAGAAGTTTATGTGTAAATACTGGTACTAGATGTACTTTTCAGTTCGAAATGTTCGAATAAAATACGTTTTGATTCCTTAAACTTCTATGTATCTCTGATTAAAGTGTTAAAATATTCATTCATATAAATGCATAGCCTGATGTACTCAAATATATTTTGGATACATATTTCGTTTCGAAGAATCAAAATGCAGATTAATCTAATTATTCTCGATCGGAAGGGCTTTACAGCCAGTTCTAATCGAGCCGCTCCTCATCCGGCTTAAAGAAACTTAGGCTTGGAGGCATACATCATGTATGATACATGTATCTGAATTCCTGCGTGAAATGTTAAAATATCGTAATGCCTGAAAACCCAAGTGAAGTCATGAGTAACTACTACTTACATGAACACAGTCGACTATCTTAATAATGTCTTTGTACCATTTTATCCAAATCTTACGGAGTAATGTTATTGTGAGTCTCAGAGATATCACGATTTTGAAGCATGTAAAAAGGGAGCCGCAAAGCAAAGGTTGAAGGTAAACCCAGCACACAAGAAAGAAAAGGAAAAGCTAGATAACATAGTGCATATAGTTTGTGTGCGTATGTGTAGACCTCAGGTATAACTTATCATTTGATTCTCTAAAGATCATTTGCATGTCTTAAACACAAGTTTGGACCCCTTCCCACGAACGAAGCGAAGGCCAAATAATATGGAATATGAGTATGGATATTTATGAGTATCAATTGAAAAATAGTGACTAAGGCTTAAATCTGAATACTAGCACTTTGAAGGAATTAGTGATGCTTCAAAAAAAGGAAGTTGTCTCTGTCTATCTATATATAAAAATCTTCAAGAGAATGAGACATGACGATGACAGGTATGCCTAAAACATGATAAAGAAAGGAATAGTTCTCCACAACTTCACTTCGGTTATTGTCCGTAATTCATATATTAGTAACAAACACAGACAGAACACTGACTGAACAGCATAAAAACTGGAAATGGAACATGATACTCGGGCCCCCGTGGCCCCACACTTCTTGTGCATCCACCCATTTTAAGTGACCAACAAACCAGATATGGTAGACAGAGTCAGTATAGTAGTGCCTTTCAAAAGATGATGTATTGCTAAAACGTTCACCGTGCTACTCTGTTTTAGATAAATATATTTTATTAGCATATTTTTAGTTAGTAATTAGCAGAAAACAAAGATTGTATCACACAATTTAAACTTCCTAAACTCATTTTAAACCTAAATAAAATAAAATTGTAACGCAATCAAAAGAAAATCGCTATCAATAGTTAGGAAGGAATTTTAGTTAACTTTTAATAAACTTGAGAAAATGTTGCTGCGCGTGTCATCCCTCTTTGTATGTTGCGTTTTGTTGTTCACAAAGCAGGTATAACATGTTTCAAATAAAATTAATGTACTTACTTATATAACAAGATCATGCATAATATTCCAATATTGCATTTATTCTCAATCCAGGCATCGTCAGTTATAATATCACCGTGCAAGGTGAAAAACCTTATGACGCAGCCTGTTTATGGAACCAGTCTGAAAACTAAAAGTAAGAATAAACACTTTTACATTAACTCCTTGCATTTTTATAATTTTTTTAATATTTCCAATCTTTGTAGCTCTGGTCAACATTATTCAGATACCACCAGTATTCACACAAAACGTTATGGTAGGAATATGTGAAAACCGTAATCAGAACATCAGCACCGGAAGAGGCGGAGAATTTTACGTTTGTCAACAGGTATGCTATACTTATCTAACTTTCTCCAACTCATCAGAAAAGAAATGATGGAAAATTTATTTATATTCAATTAGAGATACTCTGCAGTGGAGGTGTATATAGCAGAGGGAGCGCCCTCCCAGCCTGATGTCTATCGCCAACCAACTGCGGACAAGTTGAACAGTATAAAGTACATCCGAGAAAGCGTAATTATTGAGTCCGGGTGTGACTTCACGTTCAATCTATTCCCATTCATAAGCGACCTTCAAAATCCATTGGAGCAGCAGCAGCAAGGAAATACTGCACAAAACATACAACAAAAGATGTTCTTGAGGAGTCCTTATCATCCGACAGTTAATATTCCAGGGTTTCAAAATGGCTTCAGACAGCCCACTGCATCAACTTATTCCAATGTAAATCTCAGCATAATTTCTTAAGTAATAGCCTCGTATATCTATCTTAAAACGTATATCTTTTCATTAAATTTCAGGGGCAAGCGCAGCCAGATACTTCATCATCATCATCAGGAGCTACAAATTCCAATAATGAAGGTCAGAAAACCTATTCGCAAGCTCGAGCTTCAACATCGGACGATGATTCAGGGGACCAAGATCAAGTAGACCACATCCTTAAGGACGAAGGTTTTGAAGTTTTGGAATAGATTAAACCAAATTTGATAAGAAAATATAGTTTCTCATAGAACAAAGACGATAATATATGAAACATTGCAATTAACTCTCAAATTCCTCAGAAGGTCCTAACATTCAAGGGTACTAGTCACTATGTAGTTATATGAAATGAATTCGCAGTTTCTACACACATTTTTACTATAGTATACATTTAAATCGCATTTATTACTCGCATCTCTAGATATTAGTTATTTTTGATTTTGTTAAATTTGCTTAATTGTTCGCAGTTGTAGATTCGTCATTCGTCCTAGTTAAATATTATAGTTCTTCAGTACCTTCGAGTTCGTTTATATGAACTGTTGAATGATGAATGATTTTTAAATACAAAATGTTATAACTGAAGATTTAATAGTATAATTAAACACTTATTCCAATCTCTCTCTTTTATCTACTAATTTTACTATTAAATGCGTTGTCCAGTTTTTTATTTGAAACATTTTGATCATGCAATTGCAACAAGCAGGCGTCATTTTGCATAAAATCATGATAATCTATTATATTCTCAAAGTGCCCCAAATGACAGCCATAGAAAAAACTAAATGTGGGAGAATGGAGTTTTGCCGACTAGCAAAAAAGCCTTTTTGCTTTATCATCTCATGACTACTCGGACAGGCAGAAGAAGCAATCATTCTTGTAGACAGTTTGTATTTGTGGTGTTGTGTTTTTGTCACTTTAATTTGATAAACTTTGGAATTTGGATTCGACAGTTGTGTAAAAACCCTTGAGATTTAACAAGGTCAAGTGTCAAAAGTTTCTTTGATAAGCGAGCAGAGGAAGACTGTATTTACTACAATTTACAAGTTAAGGTATGTATGACAGGTGACATGTCTATGGTTCAAATATCAAATTGAACTGATATCTTGTCATTTATAAACTATTGATTGTTTTCAAAATTGTTACATTTTATAAATTTTTCTGTTTCTAACTTTTTGTCAATTTTTGTTCAGGTCGGTGATTAGCATTCAAAAATGGGTACTTCAAGGTATGATAGAGCAATCACAGTTTTCTCCCCCGATGGTCACTTGTTTCAAGTGGAGTATGCTCAAGAAGCTGTAAAGAAGGGGTCGACTGCGGTAAGTAGTTGTTTAAAAACATTTATGTTGTATTATGGAAATGTGCGTTCGTACAGGTATAATTTAATTTGTTTTCTATGATTATTGGTTGTAGGTTGGTGTAAGAGGCTTGGAGTGCGTCGTGCTTGGAGTTGAAAAGAAGTCGGTAGCCAAGCTCCAAGAGGAACGAACTGTTCGAAAAATATGTCTTTTGGATGATCATGTGGTAATGGCATTTGCTGGACTGACTGCAGACGCTAGAATTCTTATAGATCGAGCGAGGATTGAGTGTCAATCGCATCGACTGAACGTGGAAGATCCGGTTACATTAGAATATATCACTCGCCACATTGCAGGTTTGTTGTTAAATCGTTCTTAAAATTCTATTAAATGTTTTTGAATTGCATTAAGATGTTTCTTAATTTTACAGAGCTAAAGCAACGCTACACCCAGAGTAATGGTCGTCGACCATTTGGAATTTCTTGCTTAATTGGTGGTTTTGATCTGGATGGAACGCCAAGGCTATATCAAACGGAGCCCTCTGGAACTTACCATGAGTGGAAAGCTAATGCCACAGGACGAAATGCTAAAACGGTATGAACATTTCTACTTTCTTTGCCAAATCTGGATTTTGCAACTATTCTTAATATGGCATTTTTTTAAACAGGTTCGAGAATTTTTAGAGAAGTATTACACTACTGAAGAAGTAAATACTGAACAGAAGACCATTAAATTAGCTATTCGTGCCTTGTTGGAGGTGGTCCAATCTGGTGGCAAGAACCTGGAAATTGCTATTATGCGCAAAGGACAGGTTATGCAGGTAAACTAATAAATGGATCTCAAATCATGTAATTCAATCCAAATCAAATCAAATGATTTAATTGGGAATGTCTTGCTTGTTTCAATAGATGTTGGATGTTGATACGATTGACAAATTCGTGAAAGAAGTTGAAAAGGAGAAAGAAGAGGAAGCCGAAAAGAAGAAGCAAAAGAAATAAGTAATAATAAGTTTTCTATACGATTCAAAAAGAATTTAAATGTAATATCATTGTTTTGTTTATGTATTCCATTCTTAAAATCAATAGTTTTCTGGTTATTGCGGTTTATATAGCATATACGGTACATGAATTTTCACAATTTCTTTACTTTTGTCTAATACATGTGTCTAATGTTGTACTCTTGGGACACATTACAAATCATTTTCAAATTACAAACGCTCTTTCGATAAAATCTTAAATTAAAGTATAATATTCATATTCATAAACATTTGTTTTCTAATTTCTATTTCTGGCCGTTGCGTGACAGTCAGTCGTATCGTATTCGGTTTATTATATTGTACATTAAAATATCCCTACTACGCATATGCGAAGCGAAGATGAAGATATTAAGTCACTCCAATTTACATATTATTGAGCTTTGAGCTTGATTGT
The DNA here is from genome assembly GCA_001718145.1 of Orchesella cincta. Lineage (NCBI taxonomy): Eukaryota > Metazoa > Arthropoda > Collembola > Entomobryomorpha > Orchesellidae > Orchesella > Orchesella cincta. The sequence continues at coordinate 92,075 of LJIJ01000522.1, forward strand.
CACTAGGATTCTAACAACGGTCGAACTTTTGCAAAATATTCCGACTAAAGTAGGCCCACCACTAACTGACCGTTTCCGAACAAAATCAATTGCATACATTACTATACTTTGTGCTTGGATATATATAAGTACATTGCTCAAATCCTTTCATTTTTCATAGCAATTCAAAGAAACATGAAAGAAAACCGGGGAAGTAAGTAACTCTGCATTCTGTAAACTTGGCTAGTCGATGGCTTTGTTCAGAAGCAGAACCACGACAGCAAATTCATCTATATATTATTGTCCTTCTACCATTAACACAACCTTTTAATCCTGAAGTTACGATACTTATCAGCATAATTTTATTTTTACGTTTATCATTCATTGGCATTTTCTTCTGAAATACAGTTATGTCAAGAGGCAAACTTAATTATTTGTAAAAAAAAGATGTAACAGGAAAACATAAGAAGTTAAAATATAAAATCTGGTCACACAAATATCTACACAACTTTACAAACTCATGCATGCACACAAAATCTGACAAACATTAAAAATTAAACTATTTTAAATACACAGCTGCATTTTCTACGTATTAAGTGAACGATACAATTCTACGGACGGTGCCCGATACATTTTCCCCGATCCAATGGCATGCAACGACGAATGGTGTTGATGATGTGGATGTCCAATATGTTGGTGATGAAGATGTGAAGGATGATGTAAATTATGATGGCTGCCATGCTGAGTATGATAAGGTGAATGATGGGACGAGTCTGAAGAATCCCTAGGATCAATATCCGATCTCTTCGTGTGTCCTGATGAAGATGAGGTTGCTCGAGCCATGTGATGTCCTCCAACTCCAGACCAAGTCCATGACGCCGCTGGGATTGTGGAAGCACAGCAAAGTTTCGTCTTCAGAACTTTCCTCACTTTTGGTGAACACGTAAAAGCGATGAAGATAAAAAGCCCTTGTAGTGTGTTGACTATGATGAAGATTATCCACAATTCTGGCACATCCACGTAACCAGCAACAATGCCCAAGATCCAACTTATTCCCATGAGTAAGGCGAGACGAAGATACAATCTAGAAATTATGAAAACGCATTCATAATATTAATATCAAGATAAGGATATCACGATTTCTATCTTTGCTAAAGCAGACATTCTTTGTCTTGATTGCATCATTACACAATACAATTTTATTTGCATATTATTGCTAGTAATGCTAGTTGTTTATGCATCGTGAATAGCATAGACGACAGGACATAGCGCATCTTTACCCTCTCAATTATGCCTATTAAATATAAAATCAAAATAAATGACGTAGAAAATCTTATTCAGTCATTAGTCATACGCCGATAAGAAAGCAGAAATAGAATTCATTTGCACAATCGTGCTCAAAGACGCTGCTAGAAACTGCATAGCTGATAAAACTTTAGAATTTACACTCGACCATGTGCATAATATGGCCAACTAAAATTCAAGAACAAAATTTTGTAACAGAGCAATCAGTGCTATAAGCTTATCTGATAAGATCAGGATACGTATCTTCATATAGTATGTGCGCTGCTACTGATGAAGGAGGATGTGTTACGTTATGTTTAAAGTTTAAGAACGAAATGTTCTCACGCTTTGCTAATTCTCTGGGTTTCATCCTTTGTGAAAATAGAAATTCAACAGTTGAACAATGGAAATGTACATGTAGCTAGTGGTAGTTGAAGTTGAATAACATAATTAATAAAAATCCCATATTTTAAATCCTTACAACAATGCAACACAATGTAACTTTTACTTTTCATTGATTGATCGGCAGCGAAAAAGTGTGCGCGTATGTGACTAATGGTTTATACTACTTAATATCAATACGTAGGGGGTAGTGTGTACTTCAGACATTTTCTTAAATTCTTGAATCCCATCCATCATAATATTATTATTATGCATAATAAATATTACATATCATTTTCATTACGTTGCATTCTTCATGCACCAGACATTTCAAAAAAAATCTTGAGTGTGTGAAATGATGGGAATGGGAACTGCATACCAAACCAAATACCAACATGAAGGGAAAGAAGAATAGAGACGTAATTTAATTTTTTGAACTTCCTCTTCACTTGAACAAACCAAATAAAAATGAAGAAATAGAAAGTCAAAATTTTTAGTTCCTTTTGCAAAAGAGGGAGTATAGTCTACTATGAAAAAAAAGTTTGATTTCCTTTAATTCATGCCTCGACCACTTACATAGTAATTATAGCTCTATTGAATGAAATTATTTAAGCCTGCTATTGTTCTCCGTTCGCAGCCTGTATTTTTTGAGAGTGCAAATTGTACATTAGATTTCTATGTCGACTTTACTTTAACGAAATGGAAATGAATGTCAACAACAAGACATTGACATAAACTATGTTGCAATGCAGACCCTATAATATGCAATTAAATTGAAAAGGTTTCTGTTTCTACTGATTATGATTTAGACGAAGAGGGGCTACTTAACCAGCTACTTATGATATCCTCGAATCTATAGCGTTACAAAACTATGCCTAACAAGTCCGTTTTTCCATTTCTATTTGATGCAGTCACGGTTTTTATAGCGTACCATTATCAATCTTTCAAATCGTTGAATTGAGCTTTTCATGTAAGAACAAAGAACATGATGTTTACCAACAGTACTTGACTTGAACTTACACTGGTCTGTATTATATCACGTAAATATCATACAAATGCATTTGTGTACAACACAATAAAGCTCAAGTGTGCCAAGACCACAATCATCAACGAACACTCAATTTTTATCCCTTCCTAATAAAAAGCAACATAAATAACATGTAGTAGTAGTTGAGCTGATGAGGGTGTATTTTAAAACCTTATTAGTGTAGTTTTATATGTACATTCCTTGAGCCTTTCTTATGCAGTATGCGCCTACACGGATTCCTTTGTTTCGCACAAGGTATTAATGATTGAAGAAGCAATACCAGCAATTAAATGAGTAGCTGTTTGAATGTAATTACAAATTGCATTGAAAACACTTTCTCGATCTTCAACTTGAGCTTTTGGCTACCACGTAATTCATGACTACTTGTATTTACGTATAGGTATATAGGTTTGGGTGTTAAGTATCACTTGAGCATTTTAGACCGTGAGATTTTACGCTGTTTTTACGCAACAAATAATTTTAAGGTCTGTAATACTTCTACCTCGGCGTGTTTGGTACCTACTCATTTTTCTTTTTTGGATGATAAAATATTGTAATTAGAAATAAACTATCAGAGTGGTTTGCTATTGGTTGGGGGTAAAAAAAAGTACATTATTTTCGTGAGCACTTACTGAAAGTTTCTGTGGGATGGGCCACAAGCCTTGGCCTTTGCCGTTCCTTGGCTAGTTGAGGCAATCAATCGAGCCGAGTCAATGAACAGGATAACATTCAGAACTAGAATGAATGCCACCGGTCCAGCAAAGTAGATGAGCAACGCTTGCTTTTGACCAAACCAGCAGTTGTGTCGACCAAAACTGGGGCTATAGGGCCAAGGCATCATATCCGCAGGAAGGAACTCTGCGACAACAGCAAGAGTGACGAGAATAGCTGGGAACAGCCACCCAAATGTGGAGTAGAAAAAGAAGCGCATCCATTGAGAGCCTGAGGACACCCTCAATTCTTGAGTGGCTCGTCGAAGCGTCATACAAACATCCCATGCCAGTACCAACATCCAACAAAATGACGCCATTAAACTACAAAGAAAAACACAAGAATTAGCCATGAATGAGGAGTTAATGGAAAATGTGAAGTTTATAATAAACAACAGGTTGTGGTCAAGATTCTTGAAATGGGCAACAATGCATGCAGTGACCATCTATTCAATATCCATTACGTAATTTTGATATTGATTCAATTCACTTCTTTTTTGACTGAAGGTGCATCGCATGTCCTTAAGAAGCGGATATTACAGTACTTACGCATTTGTTGTAGACAATAACACTTGAATTAACAAAGTGCCTTGATTGGGCACAGTGGTAAAAATATTTTAAAAACTGATCAAGACTGCTCAAAAACAGAAGACAAGGTAAAGGGACAATTTAGGTTTTGATGCGATAAAAAACGATAATGACTCTTAGAAGGGAAAAATGAATGGGCTATTTTTGTAACATGCATCTCAAGCCAGCGGTATCATAAAAAGAGACAGTAAAGTGAAGTGGTGGTAGTAGCTTCACAAACAATTTATTTTGACAAAAATAGGCACGCTCGTTTCTGCAGGCCTTGATTTTAAAAATGTTGAGAATGGCACAACTTACACACAATGCATAATGAGAGTTTTAGTGTACAACATTAATGGCAAAAAGTGTCCTACCTGTAATATAAAATGACGGCCATCACGGTACATGAATGACTGGGTATCTTGACAAATGGCATTCCCAAAAACACAGAATAGGCAATTAGCAATGCGACACAGAGGGACGCAAGATTCTTTCCAGATAGATTTCTCAACTCTGGCACAATGCACGAAGCAATAAGATGAAGAATAATGCAAATGACAGAAATCAGCACTCCAACAAAACTGAGGTATCCCCAGGTAGCCCCAAACTTCTCAGTATAGTATTTTGTGTGAATAGCACAAATGACGAGACGATTATCTCCTTGTACTACGTAATCACTTTTCTTCAAATATTTTCCGTAAGGCTCTATGAAGACCGTCCCATTGTTCAAAATTCTGTATTCCTCACGGCCAAGCATGATTTTTGGGCATGAGTCAAACTCATCAACAGAAGCAGCTTCAACGGATTCCGTTGAATAATATTCATCTTTAGGTGATGTTGATTCCAACACGTTGGAGCCATCTCCACTCAAGTCATTCCCGTCACCCAGCTCATTGTTATCTGAAGGCAGGTTCGGGTTAGCTGGAGTGGATGTTGAGACGCTGATTGTCACACATTCTCCTCCACGGAACACTTGACCTGGGGCACAGAGTACGGATCTGCATCTTTTGAAAAATGGATCATAAATCTGTTCCGAAGAGCATTTCTCAACTTGACCCACAAGATTCCCTGACTCGGGATTCAGGTCGAAGAGGAACGAGAAGACGACTTGGTTGAACTCAAATGTAAATCCGGATCTGGCCAGACCGCTCGGAGTGCAAATCAGATTCTCTGCGGCGATTCCATTGCAAATGGCACAATGCACGTTGCGGTATCCCTCATGAATATGGTACACTTGGGCTGTGTAGCTGAGACACTTCCTGTGAATCTGTTGAGGAAATTAAATCTTGTGTTAATACCAATTAATTCAACCTGTAAATTATCAAACTAACATTTTGACATGCATAATATATCAATCATCAAACCGTTATAACACTTGCGGCTCTGACGAATGAAAATGATACCAGAACATCAAACCAAATTACCATTTTAATCATGTTTTTGTCAAGATTAGAAAAATACATCAGAGTCGTGTCTGCACCTCACCAATTAACCCAAAGGAGCCTTCTACTTATTATAGCAAAAAACCACAGTAATTTACACCGCCTTGCCAAATCCCCTCAAGTTTTCAGCACAAAATTCTACTTCCAAAGTGCATAATTCATTCACAAAAATGTGAATAACATTCATTGCAATGCTAATTCCTCGCGTGTTCTTGTCCCTTGGAGTTTTGTTATAAGAAAAAGGATTGTACAGGCTTGTTTAAAGCCAACGGACCATGAAACCGACGCATGATGAATATAAATGATGACTTCACTTTGTAAAGGGCTCCCTTTGCGCGTAATAGATGTGGTTTCATATCATTAAATGATTTCCATGTGTTAATGTTGCCGTTATTAGCTTTGCTGTGGAGTGTTGTAATCGAATTGTGTTTTCAGAGCGTAATAAATTTTCACATATCCTTCATACCATCACCCCCCAAAAACTATACATTTTTGTGATGTTGTTGTGTTGTCAGTTATTTTTAATAAATGTATTTTCTTCATTGTGAAACAGGGTTTAAGCAATTTTTTTATAAATATAAAAAAGCCAATTTGAGCAACGACAGGGAGCCTTTAATTATCACTTCAGTACCTATAAGGGCCTAGTACTGGAGTAATTTTTAATACAAAAAAGGTTTATCATTATGATACACATTTTTGAAGTTGGACATCAATCATTTAGCAAGTAAAACAAAAGTGACAAAATGTGTGAACGTGAAAACAAAATCTCATTTATTATAAAGTATCGTGGGAAAACCAGATGATGACGGACATTATTCTAATTGCACAAAAAGAGGTTAGCTAATATCTAATCTGGCCCAAACTTTTTTAATTGAGCCGTACTCAACATGGAGCAAATAAAAAGACGTATTTTTCACTATCACAATTTGATCTCTCAGATTTTTCTACATTCCCTACACTTTTTTTCTTATCAGAGACAACCAGCAGGGTTGCAATTAGCGAAATCCACAGGAGAGTTAACTGTGGTAAAAAAATATGAAGGATTAAAATATTCAGGCTGAGCAATGATGATGAATGACATTGTGGTAGAAAATGATGCTGTGCTTTTAGGTCAGTTCCACAATGCCCCATAATATAATTGCCAGCCTGTTCAAGCTCATGTCTCGACTCACCAACTATTTTAATTAGCTCGATTTGAGTTGATGCTTATTGGTGGCGATGAGCAAACTGTGATCCAAATTAAATGAAAGAAATCATTTAAATTGTGGTATCGTGCGACGGTTGCCTAACTGAGCAACAATTAAGAATTACGCATTGGGTCAATCGGATGCAAAGTGGTAGCGTCATGTAGGTCCACGAGCTTACAATCCATCAGCTATTAAATTTTGCTTGGCATCCCCAGATTGAATTCATCTGATCGGTAGGAGGTAATATAGAATATTGATGGTGATGGTAGAGATTTTTAAACGGTTTAACATCATTTGCCTCATCTTATAATGTGACTCTTTGCATTAAAGAGTTAATTATTCCTGTCAATCAAGCTGGTTGTAAAAGCTAACTGGTTGAATGTGCTCTTACTTCATTGATTCTACATATTACTGATATTATACGTATGATTGGAATCACTTTCACATCGAGTCAGGCTCAATGTTTAAGCTACATTTCATTACAAAGATGACAAGATAACGACTTTTACTTTTGTTGTCAGCAATACACCTGTCTCACAGCGTAAATCTTTGTGTGACTTGCATAATTTAGTTTTGAAATTCATAAACTTTTTTATGATCATTGTAAATTGTCAACGAACTGACGGATTCTTTCATTTCAAAATGATTTAAGATGGAAAGTTATTAAAAAATAATAAAATTACCTCAGTATTATTATATCCAGAAGGACAATCCCTTATTGCCGGCCTGCAATGCCGGACCATGTGAACTGCAGAATCTGGAATGACTGGATCGATTTTGCAAGAGTGCCAAATTTCATTGTTCCCTTGAGGAATCGTCAGTCCCCAGGAGCCTTGGTCAGATCTGTAGACCAAACGGTTTCTCACCATTGTTGGTGTGATATCTTCCTTGTTGGTAATGGATGGACACTCGAGCCTTGCTTGCCAGAGTTCCATTCGGTCATTAAACGTTTGATTATTGCACACCGCACAGTAGTAATTTTTGAAAGTGAAGCCAGATCTCATGTTTGTCACGGGAAGGGATGAAACTGGATCAAATGATGTGGCTTTGTCCTCCTCACAACCTGAGCGGATCTGTAGAAAGAATATAAATTATATCAAAAGGGTTAAAACAATGCGGTTGAGATATAATGCAAACCTCAACTTAGATTGAAACTAAACCCATATCAAATCACATTTAGTGGAGGTCTTTGATCATTGAATGGAAGCGTGAGAGCCTGGTTTGAATTACAACCATTGCCCAAAAACCCTTCTTAACATCGCATCGATAACCGCAACAAATTGCAGTGGGAATACAATACACACGTGCTCTCTCTCTCTCTCTTTTGCAGCATGTTATTTTTAAACAATAATGGCACAAGCAATTAAAAGCAAAAGTTGGGCGAAATCGGAGTAAAAGTTCAATGAACATTTTCCTTAAAAATTCTGTCAATACCTCGGACATTTTCTATTGTTTAGATGCATTCTCTCAATTTTAAATTATGGTATAATGAACAATAAGGTTGATGCAGCTCTATGCGCATGATGACAACTTTTGAATCCTTCCTTCAATCTGTGCATGCTATGATGAGTGAAACTCCATTGTTTCTCCTTAGTTCCTGGTTCTTGCCGTATGCACTGGCGTTTGAGAGCGCTGGCTTGTACAAGTTGTGTTATAATGAACGTGTGCAAATTAACCGGTAATTAACAAAAGCACAGGAAATGATTTTCTATTGCTTCAAGTTAGTTAAGACTCAGAGCAGAGAGACATGTCATCGGCAAAATTAACATTTCACTTCGTAAGTTGCATGTGCACCCTGTAGTCCTTGTCATAAAGTCGTCATACTTATAATTATTATTGCTTGCTCACTGTTCATAGTTTTAAGCGTTTTTTCTTCTACTTCCATCGCTAGCAGTGTTCTTCATCATGTCACAATCTTTTTCTCTTAGACATTTATGTGTTTAAAGCTAATTCAAAGTCAATATAATTACTACGTGCTTGCACAAAGAGAAATATTTTTTGGAAGGTACAATAATTGCAAACAAAAAACTTGAGATAAGAATTTCGGAGAAACTTTGTACATTGCAAATTACTTCAAAAGTATGAAATATTTGCAAATGTTTAATGAGAAAATTTCAGCTTTAGCAAAGGAAAAACTGCTGTCATTATGATGGATAGGTGGCAGAGAGAGGAAACAAAAAATGCACTGTAATGCTCATCTTACTTGAGAAACTTTCATGAGATTCAAGCGAAAGTTCTCGGTTAACAGAACTTTGAGAGGTAATTAAGTTTTTTGTTGCATGATTCATTCACAGCAAACAATAGAACAGGAAACGGTAGAAAAACATCCTACTATCGTTTGTTTTTCCAGGAATTACTACTTAATGCTAATGAAGTTTAGTTGAGTATATTTCTTACCATTTCATCCTTCCACGTTGCTGGACAGTGAGTCTTCATGTAAAGCGATCCAAACTGTCTCAGTTTCACACACTGGAAATTGTCGCTCTTCTTATACGTAACATTGGGATCTCTTCGATATGACGAATCCACGCAACAATCATCATAAACTATGCACTGTTGATCGCAGAAGCAATTTTCGCTTCTTCCAGTCATTCATCATGGCACCGTTGCGCGTCTGAAAAGTGAAAGTTATGTCATTATCATTACCAACGGAAGAGCCTCTCCCCAAATAAGGAATGATGTTCTAAATGCCCATTTGAGTGGTTCATATTATGCTTACCACTTCTGCTCGGAGCACAAGTATCTTTCGGAGGGCAAGTTCTATTTGCCTTCTCAATATCTCCGTAGGTAACCCTCGTTGGTCGGATCACCGAGGAGCGAGCGGTTCTTGCACGATTGGCTCTGCTGAGCTATATTTGACAAAGTTTTCCAACGAAAAACAAACTAGAATCACTACTATATACAAACTTAACGAAAGACAAGGGTCTTGCCCTCAACTGTGCTCTGGTAGCCATTAATACAGGCCCAGTTGTTGATTCTTCTAGAGGAATTAGTATGGCTCAGCATTTTGCTGCTGTTTTTGAAACTTTGACGTGATCCTCAGGGGATCGCTGTTGCAATCGTAATGAACAGAGCTGTGGCTGCACTCCATGTTCTCATTTCCTTTCTGCTGGGCTGGGTTCCATGGACTCCCATCAACCATTATGGGGCTATGCAGCCCCCACATTTTGATTCTTCTCAGGAGATAAAAGAAAGCCGACCTAGAATGCAAAAAAAAGAGCGTTACATAAGCTTCTTGCTAATTATTGTTCGTGTGCACCAGCTATCATTGTTTTTGCGTGATCTACCGGAAATTCTTTTGTGCATGGTATGACTTTGTGATAAAGCCCATAAAGATCTGAATTTTATTTACAAATCCTTTAAACTCATGGCATGTTGACTATGAGCAAAAAAAACGGTGAGGTTTTTATATAGTTGTAATTTAGGAGCAAGGTTGATATGCGAGATGAAGCTGAACAGAAGGGATTCTTGTGAGATGAAAGTAACTATACCCTTATGATTCAGATAATGTTGCAATAATGACGAATTGTCCTCATTGAGCAAATTAATGCGAATTTGAGTAAAGAACTACATCGTTTTTATAGCTTTGGAATTGATATGTGGTTTTTATTGTAATCCGCACTAATTTTCACCTTTCAACGCACACTGTGAGTAGGTATGCTGTAAATAAACTTTATGGTTGGGAATAATCTAGGGAACCCCTGGAGGGCATTATCATCACCAGCAAAACCAGAATTACGTGAGTTACCTTGATTTAAAGGAGTATTCTCTAAAAAGGGCTCTCATACTGGTCTCATACATTGTAAAACTAATTTAGGCTTTTTGTGATGCGGGGAAGGCATTGAGTTGGGATGAATTAATGACACGAGGGCAGCAGCAGGGGAGACGACCAATGCGAACTAAATTGACATGCTGATTTGAAATGTAAACAAGGTTTCCTCTGCAAATGAGCATAGCTAATCTTTCGATTTTCAAATTATGACGACAAGTGGAAAATGAGAGAAAAAAAATCTTAACATCTTTGGAGTATAAACTTGCCTAGTCCCGAACTTTCAAAGATTTACCTACATCTCACAAAAAATTTTTAAGCCTAAAAAAATTCACTACGAACGTACAAATCTACCAAATATATTTTCAGTCACAAAAATTCCCCAAATCTCACCAAATTGTCAAAATTTCAAGCCATAACATCAACAGTGCTTTTCTAGTTGGTAATAATAACAGCACCTTGTCATTCCTTCAGGACGGATGTATGTATGTCAGCTCAGGAAAAAATATACTGACATAATAAGAAAGTGAAACTGGGAAGAGCTGTCGTGAACTACCAGCGTCGCGTCAACAAAGAGGACATAACTGTCTCCTTAAGCAAAAATAATGATGTGATGATGTGATTTATATTACATTTATGATTCAGCATTCATTCATTCAGAAAGCTCTCAGCGACTCCCCAATACAATGGCATAATAGATCCTGGGAGTTGATGCAGCATATATTATATATGCCATTTATGCCGTAAGACAAAAATAATCATACTACTACTTACATTGCGTGCAATATGGAAGTTAAAATACTGACATTTATTTTTCTTGGGGCAGCGACAACAGAACACTACTACAGTAGTAAATAGTTGGTCGGTGGTAGTCAGTCAAGTTGGTCACAGCTGAATAATAGTAATCACTAAAAAGCTTCTTCCTGAGGCATGCATTCAACAAAAATGTGAAATATACATGTATAATGACACACTAGGCGACCATTACTGCATCAACTTGCAACTTGATGACTGAACAGAATTTTCCTGCAGTATTACGTTGTAAAGAGCATATCACTGCGGCAATCGTGCATAACACCAATTATTATTATTGACTGCTTACTTTTGCTTCTCTCTTTTAGTGGTGTTGCTGTCAAGAAGCGTTTTGTTTTCGTTGTATAATAAAAAAAAATAATACAAGTTGATGGAAGAAAAGAAGGTATTTGTAGATAAGTACGGATGGATGACTACATGTGTATAGTTGGTTATACTTTCGTGGTCCCTTGAGGGTGGATATAGCCAAGATAACAGCTAAATGGCTACATCATACCATTACATATAGCGTCCTACATTTCAAGGCTCTATCCCGGATGTGAAGAAGTAAAGAAGTCCTAGCTTTATCTTTTAACAAGCAGCAACCACAGACGAGTGAGGAGTGATTGGATCGCTTTTTTGTAGTGTGTTTACTTTTGTTTTTTTTTATAGGCAGTATAAAAAGAACTAACATATCCTCAGGCGTACCTATGAAAAGTGGAAGTGCGTGTAGGCACCACCAACCCTATTTCTTGTCTTGTTTTTTTTCGTACACTTTTTCCTACCTGCAGCAGAGATAAGTATTGGCAATTTGATAGACCATTACTTACGCATGGACTCAAGATAGGGATGAATGTAGGAAATGTAATCCCAATCAGTCGATTGGTAACATATATTCGTGCTTGCATAGATAATTATTATTAAATTCCGTAATGACTTAATAATCCGTGGCTTAAGAAAAACAATTGGCGGATATTCTTTTGATAACCCATATTATAACTTCATGTGCAAAAGAGACTACGATGTTTCAACATGGAAATAGAATTGATTTATATCTTTA
>LJIJ01000523.1:0-104118 GCA_001718145.1 Orchesella cincta
TCAATTAGATACAGAAAATTCAGTCTCAAACAACAACGAAACAATTTCATCTTGCTTCTCAACCATAATTTCCTCAGCGCGCTTTGGGTGCGCGTTCTTCCTCGAAGTTCCCGTCCAAGTTACTTCCAAACGTATACGAAGACGCCGAGTTAATCACAAATTCAATATATCTTTCTGAATAAGCTTGCTCGTTAACAATCTCCCAACGCTAGTAAGATATTTTTGCCACACGCAATCGCATAAAGTAAACTAAGTTTACAATCAGTTTCCAATTGGAAGCCAAGCTAATAATGCCTGTTCTGAAAAAATGATCGCTTAAACGATTTAAAATTTTACAATTAAATACTTTTGTTTTGTCTGTCTTTGCTTTTGAGGTTGGTTGAATTTTAGGGTGCAGGTAACGGAGATGGCACCGTTTGATTTGAGGTATGGTGAGATACATGGGATCGCAGGGACTTTAATGAAAACGAATAAATTATGGCAGTCATGTCATTGGTTCACACTAATTTTTCGAAATTCCCATTAATTATTCACACATACCTAAATTCCAACGAGCCGTCTCCTTTATTTGGTTCCGAAATTTGTTTGAATATATTCGAAATTCGTTAGAGAATGTGTTGTTCGAGAAAAATAAAAAAATGTAACGCATAGTGACGAACTTTGAAAACGAGCAGGTTTATTATTGCTTGCTTCCCAATTCTTTAAACTGACTTAAAACAACATTTTCAATCATACAAACAGTTTCAAGTTGTTCTAAACACAGTTTAGCCATGCTATAATACGATAATACATTACTCGTTGACAAATTCCTAACTTTTACTGTCTCATTTCTCCATAACTAAATTGCATTAAACACTGAAAAGTACTTTTCTGGTGAACGCTTTGCGTTGTTTTTCATCTCTAATCGTCTTTTTCGTCGCGTTCTATCTCTAATCAACTGATTTCCCTGAGGAAAAGTAACTGGTCTGCACGTAAATTTGATAATGTTGGAGTAATCTAAGCCTGATAATTACTGGTCAAAATAAATGAACTTCATTTTCTCAAATTTCTAACAGTAAAGCAGAATCATCTAGTGCGTAATTTAAAACGCGTCTTGGGAGGAGCCCCTCCTCATCTCTTCGCCTGTACTCAAATGTTTGCTCATCCTTACTGATTGACTTATTTAGGTAAAATTTTACAAGCACATCAAAAGCACTAACCTGCTGACTAAAATTGAACTGCTTGTGGATATCTTGCAAATCAAGCACATTAACAAAATATAACCCAAAATCTCTTTGAAAGCGTCAAATCTCCTGTTCCAAAGACAAATTTTCAAAATACTAGCATTTATAAAAATCGGAAAAAAGATAAGTTCTAACTTTCTAATGTAAGGCAATCGCGTCTACAAAAAAATCATGAGTATCACCAAAAAAAATTGAATCAGCGCAATCAAACGGAAATAAGAATACACATATCCCATTCAGTATCAATAGCTAATGTACATTTCGTTAATATTATACGATACATATCATCAAGTTCATCTTCTTCTTTCACAAACCAATAATCTTTTGTTGAGGAAATGTCCAGTTTTTTGCTAACATATCTGGGGTAATCCGAAACGATCTTTCCATGACTCCAAAGGGATGTGACGACACGGCGAGTGTCCGCCGGAGGTTCATCTTCACCCTATTCTGAGTCAGCTGCAACACTCAACGATAAAACTTCTAATTTGGAGGTTTCGCATTTAAAGCGAGTTCAGTAAACTGAGCCTTCTTCAATTGCTTCTTTGTGAGTAACTGAGCCATCCTACTGAAAAAAAGATACGTAAAAAAAACTTATTGCCTCTATGTATAAGTGCGTTTATCACGGTAATTTACATTACACGCGTTCTCAACTCTCTTGTTAAACTAACATCCGGTTCTATACAAACTACCAATTCTTTAAGTGACAAAATAGGTTTCTTCGGTGGTGAATTGTGTGGATAATATGGTCGTGAATCTGACACTCGTCATTTTGAAACAAAGCCTTTCGGCATGTCCAGAATACAACTTAAATCGCTCTTCCTCAATATTATAGTATCAAAACAGATTCCGCAATTGGAACTTCCCCAAACAACTATTTTTCACTTTCTTTCGTTTATGACTCTGACAAATCTGACCGCTACGTACAAAATCGGCTTTCTTTCTTATTCAATTCCAATAAAAACGTGGTCCTCAAGATAACTATGACCTTTGTCTACCAAAATAATCTGCCTCCGGTGCGGAGTTAAAATAAGACATTCCTTTCCATATGTGGACTTCGTAACACAATAACTAGCTTGTAGCTTTCATAAACGTCAATCTCTTTACCCTTTTGGCGTTTCAAATACGCGTATTTTGCGCTTCATTTGCGCGTGCTTGCGTTTCGGCTTCGTTCTCTGACGGACCCTACTTGCAACATGTGAATCCACATGAAAATCCTGTACTTCGGCTTCGCTCGTTGGCGGACCCCTACATACAACATGTGTCTAACGATATCACGTACTTCGGCTTCGTTTACATATATGTGAATCTACAACGATATCATGTACTTCGGCTTCGCTCGTTGGCGGACCCCTACATACATTGGTTCCATTAACATTACATTCTAACTCCTCCAAATTATTTACAATACCCTTGTTGCTAGGTTTTACCCTTTTTACCCCTAATTGTTCGCACGCCTACGCAAGATTCCATTTACAAACTCAAAACGTTGAAGAAAAGTAATGGGCCCAGTACCATTCTTCAGTTATCTATCTATCTCCTCAATATCTTTTCCCGGTTATAACAAAATTGTGAGTATTAAGTTTTCAAAGTTAACGCAAAGTGCATATATAAATTCAGAACTCCTAACAAGTTGATCAGACTCATCAGCAGGTTAATCATCAACTGGCATGCGCGGTAATATATCCGCTAAAATATTACGTCGGCCTTCATAATATTTAATATCACAACCCAGTTTTCGATTTCAAATGACCATCTAGCAAGTTTTATTACTCAAATGGTGACTGTACCAATGCGTTAAAGCTTTGCCGTCGTTAAAACAGTAAACTGGCTAATTCCTAAGAATTCTTGAAACTTCCTAATTCTAAACAAAATTGTCTTACATTCTTTCTCAAATGCACGTAATCTGGTTTCTGAATCTTTAAACTTCTTTCTTGCATAAGCTACAACTCGCTTTTTTCCCACTATCTCTTGTGCTAAAATAGCTCCCATTCTCTTATCGCTCGCATCAGTATTTAAATACAGGAAAATTATAATCTATTCCCTTTAACAAAATATCCTCTCAAAATTCTCTTATTATTTTCAAAATTCTGTTTTATTTTTATTCCAATAGAAAATGTATTCGTCAATAACCTACTTATTGGAGAAAAAAACTGCAAGATTAGGTATGAAACTGCTCAAATAACTGCAAAGTTCGTTTAATTTTAACACATCTTTTTCCGTTGATAGGTACCTTTATGTATGCAATTGCTGTAACTTTTTTTTCCGGATTTGCTCTAATACCCTCATCAAAAATGATATGTCCCAGACATTCTAACTTCTGGTTGCGAAACAAGTTTTTTCAAATTGATTGATAACCTTGCGGCCTTAAGCCTATCAAAAACTAAACGCAGATGGACCAAGTGTTCTTCCTTTCTTGAAAATACGATAATATCATCCATGTACACGAAGCATATCTTCATAAATAAATCTTCTAATACCCTATTCATTAATTCAACAAAGGTGGCTGGTGCCCCGAGTAATCCAAACGGAATACCAAAAATTCATACAATGTACCATTGCCATAAATTACTGTGTATGCAATGTTGCAGTGAATGACTGTCCTCGCTCGTTAAAATTCAAATTATATCTTTCTAAACTATTTCTGTCATTGATCCTGGAGACTCTGAAGAAGCCTCCTCAAATTTCTCATTCTGTTCACTCATTTTACATATGTTCTACATTAGTCACTACGTGATCAAATATGGTAAACGATCTTTGGTTTGTATTGAAAAGGTGGATTTGATTCTCTAACAAAAACTGTTACTTTCAAATGGGTCTCGTCTAGCCAATCAATATGCATGAAATAGGTTCTGTTTCTACTATCATATTGCATGAAAGAAGAAAAAAAATATCTAAATGTATCTAAATCCTGTCTTTACGTCTCTGAGTTCTGAATGGCTGGTCCGAAATTCAAATAAAAGAATTAAAAAAAAAGTTGGTGTGCTCTCTCACTCTGTGTATGTATACATAAGTACGCTTCCCTAAAAAAATATTACCTTGCCTCAGATAGTTACGCTCTAGGCGTGTGTGGCGCTAGTGTATAACCTACATGTACAAATATACATATACCTTGTATACGCTTTCTGCGTGTTCTTTTTAGCTACCACTAATTACAATTCATTGACCTATCTGATTACTACAATAACGATGTTTTCTGTCCTGAATGATGAATGACACGACGTGCGTTTAATTACGCGTCTGTAGCGAAAGCTACTAAAAACAAAGTCCAAACGGCGTTGTCACTGGCAAAATTCTCTCTTCGCGGGAACACTGCGAGCTGTCGGCGGTTATCAGCAACTTGGCGTTGATAACAGCTACCCGGTAGTTAATTACTGTCCGTAATTTTCGTTCAGGCGGCGGTGGGTCAGTTCACCAACTGGATGGAAAAAATAATGTGATGACTTGTCCTCGTTTTCAGGTTGGATTTGGCACTTTTCCACAAATATTCGGTCCTTTGCTCAATTACCACTGGCCTGTAAATGAAATTTTAAATTTTTCGCTTATAGCGAATTTTAACTCGTCCTGTTAATTATTCACTAACTGCTCAAAATCAAAAGATCACTGTTCTTCTGGAGGTATCGCCATATGTAGAAGATTCCACTCTATCTCCTTCTCCTTTACCACTACTCTTGCCTTCTATGCCCTTGCTACTTGCGCACGGATCGTCCTCTCTACTGATAAGATGCTAGGAATGAAAGGTACACAACGAGAGACCTGTTCGGTCGGAGGTTCGCGGTGTAATGCTTAATGTCCCAAAGGAACACCAACGTTTTATTGCTATCTTCTACTTCTACCTTCATCTACAAGTACAATCAGTCACATATATAGGTATTTATACGCACAAAGCTTCAAATACAAGGCTACATACAAGCTACTCTCCACTCATATACACTCACTCCCTAAGCAAGATGATGTTTATGCATTTTGCATCTCCTGTCACTTTCCAAAAGTCACTACGGAGAAACAAGTTTTGCAAAGCCAGGCTTGATGGGAACGAGGAGTGGCAGACACGTAACAGACAGCCAAGCTTGAAACTGGTATAAATGTATGCATCAACAAAGAGTGTGATGTAGGAAACACGTTCCGTGCTGAGACCATACCGTTCCTTCATTCAGATAGGCATGTGATGTGTTTGAGAAGATGGAAAGTAAATAAAGTTGATAGGTAACGGATGCAAAAAATTGCAAAAAAATACACACATCCATGATGGAAGTGAGCAGTAAATGATATTGATGCTTTAATGTAGGAATGTGTTTTGTGGCTACACTAAACCCGGATCCCATCGTGCTCTCCCACTATTATTTAAATTGTCTTGGCAGGAGGAAAAGAAAATGCAATGCACTCACCGACAGCGACCTAACATATATATAGAGTGTGTGCAGTACCACGAAGCATCAAAACTATCAATGAGTGTTTTTCAAGTGTTTTTGCATCAATGGCAAATGAGAGTAGTCTTGTTTTGACTGGAGTGATTCACAACAACAACTGCTCATCCGTAAAAAACGCTCCACTTTCCATGATGGCTTTACTTGTGTGACCCATCACGACTCTCGCTTTATTTTTAATGTAATGGCCTTTCTTTTTCGTGTTCCTTCTTGGGTTGGTTGGAAAAGTATATGCCTAACATGCATTAGCATACACTGAACACTTTAGCATTTTTAGTTTAACCATGTTCGTTGAAAGGAACAGGAAGGGATGTTATTTGCACCTAAGTGGATGTAATGGATCTGATGACGAAGACGGGTGCTAAATCATGTCGGTTGTAATACGCACGTACATTTTTTACACTAGTGCTCAACTCACATTTTATTAATGTATGCAAATTTATTCACACTTTTTACGATGTCGGAAAAGAGATCTTAAAATGCAGACAAGTGCAAATACTCCTATATGCGGATGGAGGTCGTACTTTTACAACTTTGCGGTGCTTGTGCAATCCCTTTTGACTAAAGCTGTGCGTGATAATTAAATGCTAAAAATAACTTGCAAAACTCAACAATAAAAGGGTTTACTAGCCTTGTGATGTGTGCTAAAACGCCCTCTTCGAAAAAGAATGGAAAGGACGCAAGTTTAATGGTCGTATTTAGTTGTATTTTTTAACCTTAAGCTTGTTATTGTCTGCCAATGATGGACAGCTACCATTTTCCCCTTTGGTTTAGAAATGGAAAACAAAACTAAAAAGAAAACAACGGGAAAACCGTTCTTTATAAATGTTTAGGCTTAAAACGTGATGAGTCTACATGATGATAATAATAATAATGTGTTGTATTTTCTATCTGTTTTTAGGTCAGCCTACTATGCATGATAGCATACAAAACCCAGTGACTGTAGCACAAGGAGAGAATGCCCCACTGACTTGTGTCGTCCGTGACCTGGGCGATTCCACTGTAGTTTGGAAGAAATGGGAAAATGGCAAGTCGGGACCAAAGATTCTCACTGCAGGAGAGACCAGGGTCACTTCGGATGAAAGGATTAGAATAATTCACGATAACGGTAAGTTTCTATTGCTAATTAGCTGTTTTGAAACTGGGACAATTAACTCCAGTATTGTGGAACAACCTTTGACACAAATATTCATGAATCTTCTAGACAACATTTTCCGACTTTATCAAAGTATTACTGCTTTACCCCCAAAACTTTTGACACATGACTATCAGCAACGAAATGCTCTTGGAAAGAAACCCATTCTGCTGCCCTTGAGCATATACTTGTTCGAATGTACTTGAAGAATATTTACATTTCTGCTTCTTTAATTTTGAATGCACACATATTAGTGGTTTGGAAGGGGAAGTCTGAGTTCTCTGAATGTTCGGTTGGAATGCATTTTGTGGATTAATCTTCTTAAGTAATGCATAATAAAATGTGCCATTCACATTGCATAATGGAACGAGTATATAAAAGTATTATGACGCCCCACCATCTAATTTGTAAATCCATTCATGTATTAATCATACCCGGAATGCACTCAAGTTCCCCAAAAAAAGACCAAATGCCAACTACCTAAGAACCATGCAGATAACGATATGTTCTGAAACGTATTATGTGCTTCAGTGCGTATAATATTTATAATGTTTTGTCGCGGTGATGGAACCGAGGGCAAAATCATTTATTGTTTGAGATAGAGAGTCACGGAAAATCTGGAGGGAGGCATACTAACGATAGGGTATGATATAACGATGAGGAATGTAGAGCCTCCTCCCCCAACCTTAATCCTGTGTAATATGCATTTCATACACATTGCACCTCTCTTCTTTTCTATTGAGAAAATATGTGTGTCGTCTTTTCTCTCTGCACTGCACTCTCTCAGCTCATCTCAAACAAAACCGAGCTACGTACGTGTACGTATGTGAGAGAGAAAAGTTTGAGCTCATATATCAATTTTCTTTATGACAGTTTTCATCAGATTTTTTTCCTTCTCTTCACTCCCGTCCCCCCTCGTTTTTTGCATTTTGCTTCTGTCTTTCTGTGAGTTTATAGTGTACTCCAGTCGTCCTCGTTCGTCTCTGTCTAGTCATATTTTATTTCGTTATGTGGACAGTTAGTGTAGTTTCACTGATATTGCTGACTATGAAAGAAATCCAAAAAAAATTGAGATACACATAATAATATTACACTCTTATTTTGTATATAATATACACACATTACATGTTATATACAAAAGTACATATTAAGTAATATATACTTTCAATAGAGAAAAGAAACTTGAAACCAATCTCAGTCTTTTATTTTATGGATGGGTGGAGAAAAAAGATGGCTTTCAGTGAGTAAACTAAAATCTGATATGAGTGTTACATACATGAATCAATTTGCAAAGCTGTCAGAAGAAAAGTGAGTAACTAGAAAGTTGCATGAAATGTACATTAGGAACTTTAATCTCAGTTGTGTAGTTCTCAGCGTTTTCTCCCTTTACTGCATTATTCTACCCATGCATGTTTTGATATTTCTTATAAAAATTAATAGAGAAAAGGGAAAGCTTGATTTATGATGGTAAAGAGTTGTAAGTATACACGCGAGTCACTGTTGTCCTTGTTTTAGTTGCTGTATTTTTGTTAGGTAATACCAGTTTATGTTACTTGCGCATGTAACTTCGCTATTTTAAATAATTTCAATGTAAGAGCCAAGCAAAATTGTCTTTAAATGGACTTGGATCCCATTCGTAACTCTCTTATTTGTGTGGGCACACAAATAGGAAAATAACCGAATAACGCTGCGCACAGAAGTAGCATTCGATTCATGTCATGCCAAACGATCGCAAGCATTTCTTTTGGGCTCACCATTCAGTCAATATTTTGCTAGTGAAGAAATGAAAAGAATGTTTTCTCATTTACGATGATAATGATAATGTTGGTGCTGCTACCTTTTTTAGATCTAAATTAGGTACATTAACGAGTTCCAGGATCCCAAAAATGCGTTACTGAAAGTCTTTCGCTAAATAATGGCTAATGAGCCTAAACAGATACCATTCACATTCTGCTTTCCACATTAATAAGTACTCGAGATAAAGCGAAGTGCTCGATATACTCTACTAGTGAAATGCAACGTAACAAGGTATCCCAAACCAACCAGTCCTATCCAGTAACAGTTTGAGTAAAATATAGATATACATTAGGTATAGAAAGGCACGCTTTTGAAAGATGAAGAAGGAGTAATAATAATAACAATGGTAATGATCATTGATAGAGCTACTTAGCTTCTGGATGCTTGCTATTACTGCAGCTCGTAATCGTCAAGTAAAGTCTGCTCCCAGAATCGTGGAGGATCATACTCACTCTCGCACACACAAAGCAAAGTGTGCCTCATCTGTTCCCAAAGTGAAAGACGTTTAACGAGCAAAAACCCTCTAGTTCTGTAAGATGTGCCACATCATCATCATCATCATGCTCACATGCACAACTAAATATGTATATTTCTTTTCCACCCCGTGCTAGTACCAGTTGCAAGTAATAATGTGTATTTAATACCATTTCTTGCTTTCCACTTTCCATATCTTGCTCCATCTGTAAAATAAAATGCTTTGCTCCATAATGGCAATTGGGTTCATGCAGGAATGAACGTCAGAGCAAGTAGTAGCACCACCACCACACTCACATCACATTGTATAAGCATATAACTTAGTACTCTCACAAGAGTAAGATGGAGAATCATTACTTCCTGATTATAATTGCAATTTGGGGCGCAATATTGTAGATAAATTGAGAATATAAGTCAACCAACAAATATTGCTCATATTTTCCCACGAAATATATATGATAAAGGCAATAACAATTAGGTCGTATGAGGGGAAATATGGGACATGCATTTTAAAACTAGGTGCTTTCACTTTAGTGGAAATTTTGTTATATCACATATTGTTATTATTATTTCAAATTATTGCACTTCACTACTTCAAGATTACTATGCTCTAGAGACAAGCTATAGTCATTGCCATTATCATTACTTTCCTTTCGTTTCCCTTCGTATATTATTTCGCTTATGGAAGGATGAATTGTCTGCAATAATTCTGTATGATTCCCCTGGTTGAACTCGGAGATATTGTTTATGCTCTTATGCATATAATGTGAAATTCTTTGGCTATTAGTAGGTACTGTGTACACACTACATTGTATATAATTATTATTGCATTCCAGTGACAATACATATGCGGAAGTGGTTTTCATTCTCATTACTATTGGTAGCAGCATACTACTAGACAAAGACCAAAATATCAATCATCATCATCCGCTTTGATAAGATTTCCTTGGGAAATGAAGCCCCACGAAAGTAAATTAAATGAAATGCTGGTTCTGTTGGCTCTGCTGGTGGCACACATTATTATCATACGACAAATCTCCTGCAATCGATTTGTCTTTCATGCTGTGAATATTCTTATGAAATCAAATAAAACATCAAATATGATGAACTACCAAGAACAGGGAGCAATCTCCGTCCAAGTATACCTAATACCTAGTGCTAAAATCGGCCAAAGAAGCCTGATAAATTGGAAATTAATTTATGCACACAATGGTCGTTCTCAAAACCACAAAAGCACTACACAGGTGGCCATAACATATCAAGCTTGTGTAAAGTTAGCTTTAATACTCATGGGATTTAATTAAACTCTATAATATCCTAATTCAGTAATCGAAAGCTGTATAACAGGAAGTACACAGCAAAATGGATACATTAATCCTGTGATATAAGTCCTACCTAGTCCACGCGACAGGGTATTATTGGGAGTAGACACACTCGTGCATGAATGAATTCCTTTGTTTTGTATGCGTAATGTCATTTGTATAGGAAAATCGAGAAGAGCATGGCCTGTAGCTTTGTTTCATGTCCCTCTATGATCATTTTCATCACCGGGTTTACGAGTTGTCACGTAATCTTGTAGCAGCCCAAAATGACAGTTGTCCGTGCAATGTCATATATCATGTCAGCGGAACGCTTCCTCGCAAATCCGTTTGCATGGAAAATTCTCACAATGCAATGTCTTCTTGCTTGCTATTACCAACGGATGACTTACTGCCAAGAACGTTGTTTGTACACGAAAAATGACAGAGTATGCATGAACGAATTTCCTCGACTCCTTCGGGCTACAGCTCGGTAGGACTGGAATATTTGAAATGTCTACAAATTTGTTGAAGTACTACCAGTAGTAGTAATACTGGAGCATCATATGTACAAGTGAATAACAAGTTATTGCCCAAGGAAGAAGATTGTTTAGTTGTCGGCTGATTTGGTTATATGTTCATAACATCACCACGTGGGTGTGTGTGGGGAACGGTTCTACCTCATATCACTTCGAAGGAACACATGTGTTTGGAACCAGAAAAACCAAACCAGAATACGTGGGTGGGAAAAGACAATGTAAAATCAAATACATGAGTATGCATGAGACACCAGATAAGTTCGAAAGTCACAAGATAGAAAATGAAGCCAGTGTTCTTAAAAAGAGAACTCTACCACGTACGTACATTTACAATATTACATGCTAGAATTCATGGAAAGGAGGGGAGAATGAATTTCTGAGGCAGGAAATTGACTTCGATGCGTGCAACGACGTAATGTCACCCTCTTATCCATTTACCCGTGGCGCTGTGATGTGCACCATTCACTATTTACTTCATGCATTCATATATACAATTCGAATTTACGAATTCCCTTTGGCATACGGAAAATGTATACAATAACATCTCAAGGAAAACAGTCAATGATATTTGTGTCGTTCACTTGTGTTTGTGACTTGTAGTATGGAAATAAATATGTAAAAGTAGTAGTTTCATAGCTTCCGTTTCTGAACTGCGAAACGGAACTAATTTTTTCAAATACAACATGGTGTTTTGCCATTCACGCTCTGAGCGTGATTTTGAAGTAAGTTTATGCGAACAATCCGAAGCTTGATGTTTAAATATTGATTACAAAGTTTATAGTTTAGCGTTGCGGAAGTTCAGGTGTAGCCTAAGGCTACTTTAATGGTATTTTTATTGGTTTTGCGGAAAAGGTTTACCTCGAGTACATTTTGATAGTTACGAAGCTGCATAAAATTGTAATACCGACGACAAAAACGCTGACATATTTTCTACCACAAAAACTTACTACCATCTTACTAGATAACATTTAAACTGCGTGTATGTTTGTAGGTAAGTTCGTTTATGTATCCTTCATCTCGTTTCCTTCCCTAGTCGACAGGGAGTTGGATCTAAATGAATTTTTGGACTTCCTCTATAACATTGTACATTTTATTGTTTGACCAGATTTCACTATCTATACATTATTGAATCGATGATAAAAAATTGAGATCTCGTTTCAAGCAGTACATACTGCAGTCGAAGATTCTTTACGAAAGAATGCGTATTAAAACCAAGCTAGATGGAATGCGGAAATTACCTGAGTTTCGCAATTCTACTCTTCACCTAACACCTTCCACTTCCTTCTCATTTGTCCTCTAATTACGCAAAAACTTGAATTTCTACCACATCCAATCAATCCCACATACATTCTCCCACAAAAGTGCGTGTATTCATGCGTGCATGAAGTTATATCATCCATTATTGCCTTGTTACATTAGTCAAGTCCTTGTATGAAAAAAAATGACTCAGCTCTCAGATGCAACCTAATTGATACTCACAGGGAGTAAAAGAGCACATATATCTGTAATACGGGTAGATTTCCTAATGACTGAATCTCTCCCCAGAAAGTTATACAAACTTCTGAACCGACCCTGCTTTGATATTATACATCATGTTTAATGAACCCTAACCAACGCATTGCGTTTTATGATTGAATTTATGAAGGTGGAGACGTGTGGGTTTTAGCAATCAGATCTTCGCAGCCCAGTGATTCCGGTTTGTACATCTGCGAAGTCAACACAACTCCTATTCTACGATCATTCCACAATCTTACAGGTAAATACTTTTTATATCATATAAAAAATTATAAGTCGCTATTATCGCTGTACGCAATGTTAAGTAGCTTACGCACTGCATTTCACAATTTTTTTTCGTGAGCTCATCTACACGCATCCAGCCCACAGAAGAAACTCACACTGGCTTTTGACATGGCCTTGCATGACTTCTTCTGTTACGGTATTTGCCTTTGTTTCAGTGACAGCATTGAATCGAGCAGGTCTACTTTTCGTGGATTTGTCTTCATTCGTAGTAAATCTTTGTTTTTTTGTAATCTTCCTTGTAAAAGTTTTTTTCTTAAGTCTTGGCAAAAGCTCCGTTAAATCTGCCTCACCACTTCCGTAATTCTCTTCCACCCATAAACAAATCAATGTCCATGTCCATCAGATAAAACAAGTCCATGGAATAACTTGTTTCATTTCAGTTGATGCGCAAGAATACATGGTTTACTACTGAGTATATGCAGATCTTTAATTCTTTGAGAATAATACAAATCCCGTATTCCCGTAAATAAGAAAGCAAGTCTTCCGGCAATCCTTTTGTTATGCGTGCTTATACCTATGTAGAAATGTAGAGGATTCATATAGGGAATCAATATTAATTCAAAAAACAGTTTCTGAAAGTTGCTGGATTTTTAAAAGTAAATGTTATGTTTGACTGGATATATCCTGTTACCAGTTCAGTAGTGTCAGAGATTTTTTGGGGGGCAATTACCGTCCATCTAAGATTAAACTGCAACATACATAATTCCTTAGAAAAAATCAATTAACCGTATTCACAACTAAGCATGCCTTGTCTGCTATTTGTATAAGTTTGCTTCCGATATGTCTATGAAAACTGTCGTAATATTACATATTATTAAGTAGATAAGATGTAGATAAGTCTTCATAATTAAATATTGTTTAAAGATAAAGACGGGCTGAAGATAACTTTCGTGATATTTATAAGTTATAATCTTATTTTCAGTCATATCATTGGGGATTTCTGCTCCAAACTCATCGATAGATTTACCAAGTGAACACTCAATTCTTGATGACTATGCCAGTTACAAGGTAAATAGAGTAAATGTTCTTGAAAATATTGTTCACTCTATTGTCCATTCTACATACGGGATGAAAATTACTTGAATATGAATAATTATATTTCTCAGGGCGTGGGTTCCATTCTGTCACACAACTACACTGCATGCTGTCAACAAGTAAATGTTTCCAAAAGCTGTTACGGATTTTGCACCCTTCAATCAATCCTTGAAGGAACGACTGGTGAACCAAATCAATGCGAGGATGAGTTCCCCAAGATCGTCAAATGCATGGCTGGTAAGTAACTTCATCAATAACATCACATTTTGTCCGTATTCGAGTAAATTGAATCTTGCAAATCCAAATCATGAAGAAAAGCTTGCAACATTTCAAATATTAACTTGCCAAGAATTCCGACGAATTTCAGATGTCCATATATGTAACCAAACCAATGTGAGCTTCTTTCACTTCAATCCTAGCAAAAATTTCAATCTTATGATGATACTCACAACGAGTTTTGCAATAATACACTTTGCGTAGTTTCATTTATTGCGTAAGTATTTTAATATGAACTTCAGAAATAGATTTTCTTTGAATTTTAACGCACTTTAAATGCAAATATCAACAGTTAGGTATATTACAGATTCCAAAGGTAAAATGAAAAAACCTCAAGCGACTACAAATAAATTTGTTTTTTATGAAAAAAGTAGGAAACGTAAAGAGTTCCGAAGTATGTTTCTTCATCTATTATGTATTCGTTTTGGAATAATTTAAGGAAGTAAGTTAGGGAAAATTATTGATATATATTCGCCAAACCATATGAACTATAGCATTTAATAAGAGTAAAACTTCATATACAGGAATTCCTTTTTCTACAGTAAACGTTTTTATCAATAATTGCTCTGAAAAAATTCTATACGATACACCCTTAACCTTAATTAATTTTGATAGAGGTAGACCGTTCACTCGGAACATGTATTTGAAATATGACCTGTTTAGTAGATCATTGAAGGCTTTTTCGATTTAATCAAAGAAAAATATAACACTCGTTAAAAATACCAAACATTAATAGGATGTGCTAGAAGCTAAACCAACTGAAATTGATAGGTTCCTAATCCCGTAATGAATGCACTGCGAGTCATGATCAAGTCAAGATTCAATTTTATTCATTTTAATTAATATGTATGTAGTTAGTTATATAATTTGTTTTAGTATTGAGTGTAAAACTCAAGATCTAACTATTATAATTATATATAGATGGTCGTGACCACGTTCCATGCTGTATTCGAGAGCAAGTTCCAGACATTTGTCAGGATTTATGCCGAGGAGAGTATACTGTTGTCACTGATAACGTGAAAACACATTTCTCATGCCCAACCTATATTGAAAGGACGCTAAGCTGCATTGCAGATGGGATTGGTAAGTAACAAAATGTTAAATGTGTTCATGTTATATTTTTACAAAAACACCAGCCCATGTTTCATCATTCATCCATCAAAATAATTGCACGCATTTTCAAACCTGCGGCTCATTAATTTAGTTTAATTATTACTAAACTAATGAATTTATCGACAAGCGATAAAGGACTTGTTGAAAAATCATACCTGATTTTATCTCATTCTAATAGAACGAAACATACCTCAACGGTTGCAGATAATTAAACACAAAGTTAGTTTTCAACCGACCAAACCACCCAACTAGCTTGGATTTTTACAGAGCAATTTCTTGTAAACTTTCTCCAATGCTATTTTCCCCAGCAGCTGAGGCTCAACCCAAATGATATATAGTTTTTTGGCCCACTCTACTTTCACCACAGTTGTTGTTCCTCCTCTGAAAAAAATTATTTTACTACTCTAGTTTTACTTACTTTTCCCCCCATTTTCTTTTGTCCATAACTCTTCTTAATTTTTCTTTATTTGGAAAAGCGCAAGCTGCCAATAATAGTAGTTGGGAGGAGAGAGGAAGAGGTGAAAGTACAAACATTAGGAATAATACAAGACATAGATACATTACAAGTGTGTTCATGGACCCATCCACTTCTTGGAAGAATACATAGTTTGTGTGTGTGTACTTAAACGTATGTAACTCTACCCTGAGATTTTGTATTTGCTCATTCCCTATCATCGCTATCATCAACATCGGCCAAATAATAAGTATGTCTATTCGTTCTCAGCTGGAACGGTGGAAAGGACTTTAGTTTCACAGGAAAAGGAGAGTAATAGCCTTTCCGCTCAACAATTTCTCTTTGTTTTCACACGCTCTCTGACTGTTTTCACCAGTTTCCTGTTTGTATAGGTTCCCTCTCTCATTCTTTCCGCTTTTCCTATTGATTCATTCATTTTTTGTGGGTAGTTTTTCTCTCTACCCTTTTCATTGTAAGTTGGTTGTCCCCATCCTTGCAAAAAAAATGAACATGTATGTACCTATGAACATGCAAGGAGCCGCGCGGCTGGTGTACTGTGTAGTGTAGAATGGGAGAAAGAATTTGAAATGAAATGATTTAATGCGTAGCAAAAAAATAACTGAAGAGAGAAGAGTCGAGGAGTGTTTATACAACCTCAGCCTTGCATCCCTTTACAATTGGATGGTATAGGGTAAAGAAAAAGCAAAGGAGAAAAGGAGTCTATTGACTGTCGACAAAAATAATAGAAATGAAATGCGATGATGATGTAATGCTCGCTGTGTGCAGTTGGTGAAGCAATGTTAATAGCGCTTTTAGAGCTGGAAAGTCATTTAAAAGAGATCCTTATTGCGTATTGCATCACGATACGCTGTGTTTGCTGTACACACACAAACTGATTTACTGCTTTTCCAACGGAAAAGATTGGTGAGAGCAGCAAAGAAATTATAGTTTTTTTGAGTTTGCTAAGGTATTAGTGTAGAAATAAAAGGGCAGGTTCTATGAAGATAAAAGTCGTTCACTTCTCTTTGAGTGAAACGGCAAATATTCTGCATTTCATTTCCTATCCTATAACAGACATCCAAGTCAAAATTCATTCAAGCTATACTCTTATCATTGAAGGAAACGATGTATTCATGTTTTGTCCATTAGAACTACAATTTTGGCATTGGTTTTGCTATTCCTTTTTAAAATATGGTCCTATATATTGAATTTTGACAGAATAAATTCCTCTGCCAAACCACAGACACACACGCTCACTCGCTCACAGTGCAAATGCAAAAGAAAGCCGATGCTGATATTTGAAGTGAAAGAGAGGAGAGCAAAGAGACGACATTTCGCTCTTATACGAACCCGCGTGGTTATCACATATCATCATATCATTGCAGATAGATGGTACTTCTCCAAATGCATGGGAATACCAGATGTTTATGTGGATTTATCATGTATCGAAACAGTTAATAATGGAAATGAATAAGCGATTGTATATCTCACGAAGGAAATTGCACATAAGATATGTAGCAATGTTGAATGTAGTCTTGCCTATTCGTGCTTGTAAATATTTCAACAATGGCTGTATTTCATTCAACACAACACCAGAAAATAATTCCCTTTTGAAATGGGAGGTTTGCTGGCAATGAAAGCAGGAATTCCTATTCACTTCAATCAACGACCCCGTTTTTGAGCTGGGCCCTTTTCGACCGATAAATAAGACTATGGAAGTACAAATGGAATTCCCAATAGATATGTGTTAATAACTTTTCAAGCCCTATATATCTCGTTCGTATAACTTCAAGTTCATGCATGCATACCATATACATACAGTACAATGCACACACAAAGGAGGAATGATGATAGCAAAGATATTTATTTATGATGAAGCATTATCTTTGTACAAGCAACTTGACCAGGGAAAAAGAGCAATATTTAATGGGTGATGTGTAAACCTAATATTTATGAGTTTTTGAGCAATATTTGCTTTTGGGAAAATTTACAGAGATCCTGCCAAGCCAGCCATTAAACGTACAAGCGGTAGCTGTCAGCCCAACGGCTATAAATTTGACCTGGGCTCCCCCTCGAGAAAATAGACACACCGTGCACGAGTATGTGGTAAATATAACTACACTCCGGAGTTTTGATGCCCCTTTCACCGGCTTGGTTACGGGGTTGCAAGTTCGTCCACCCCGGCAACCACCACGACTGCCGCATCATCCAATTCTCCAACAGAGAACAATTCCTCAGGTAAAAATGGCTATGGTACTTTTGTACCCTATTATAATGACTAGACGTGCTCAAAGACTTTTAGTCTATGCGAATAAAGTAACGAAATGCGAAGTATAGGAAGTAATCAGACAAATTCATCTGCAGGAACACCAACAGCGACAACAGCTACAACCGTGGCACCGTCAACGATTGCCAATTCTAAGGAATTTTCAAACAATGGCCTTGTCACGGAAAATGGACAGGAGCTTTCTGCAGAAGACAAGGTGGAAGCTAAAATGCGTCAAATCAAGGTAGGTACAACAAAGGCTTTATACAAGTTTCCATTCGAACTATGGCAAAGTTTATTGTTATTTTTAACAAGTCTTCTCAAGAACTGTGAACAGAGTACGTAAAAAGGTAGAATAGAACAAGTTGCAGAATGCAAGAAAATGGCATTTGTTTGTCGTATTGCGTATAGAGTCCTTGTACCTTGCAGAGCATAATACTTCTTTGTTTGATAATTTCAAAGGGTTTAAAACTCACTGTGATTGTGGGCGATTTGCTTTATTCCCATGTAGCAGCAAAGTGAAAGTATATTGTCATTTGCTCTACAAATGGGAGACTGGAGTCAATACGCAACCTAAATTTTAGCTCATTTTTCTTCCATTTTCTTTACGTATAGCTGCTTGCATTGTTGGCATGTTTTACAAAATAAGCTTTTGTCGTCAGGTAGAAAGACGAGGAAAATGTGCTGAAATAGCTGAAAATAGCACATGCAAAGACGAAAGAATGGGAAATCCAGAGAGGCGAACGTTTCGTATCGTGTAAATATAGACAAAAGGCAGCAAGCTGTGCAATATAAGAAGGAAATTGTTTGATCAATAAGGGAGCTGGACACGCTTTCGTGGCTGGTGAAAACCAGATTGAATAATGTTGTAGAAGTAGCAGCAGCATGCAATTCAGAGAATATTTTGTGTATGTTACCTTATTACCTAGAAAAGGACGTGATTTCTTGCAAACTCCCAGAGTAATAGTGTACGATACATTGAAATAATGAGGAAGGTGGCACAAACGGAGAAAGGTGGTGAAAGAACTCCATTCACTCCGTTTCCATTATGAGGCAAGCTGATGCTGGGTATATACACTCTAGAGAAAAAGTGTATCCAACAGTCAGTGAATAATGATGTGAGACATGTGATGAATAGTGCTTTTGGAACCGAGTGGAGAATCAAAGTCAGTAGGTTGCAAGACAGCAGGCAGACCAAATGAAACATGGTAGGAAACTCTTTTTCTCAGAGTACTATAGTCAATTCAAATCCGTTCAAGTGTCGCATTGAGAGTAAGAACTATGAACGAACGAAACGAACTCTCTGGTGGTAATGGAACTGGTTCCGTTCCATCCATTCCGTCATCACCATCAACTACTTGAGTAGATGTAAAATCAAGTAAGAAAATGAAAGAAAAAGCAAACACCACTTGTCCCTTTTTTGGAGATTTTGTGTAGTTTGACAAGCATTTTGATGTTGAAATTGTGAACATGATGATGACGATTTTGATGACTGTAAAAACTCACAGCTGGAAACTTGAATAGTTGCTATAATCAAGGAGAACCACCACATTTTGGATGTATATGTTGCTGCTCATAAACCGAATAAAAATGTATTTTTCTTTGGAGAAAACCATAGGCAATCAAGTTGAAACGGCATAATTTTGGAATAATTTTTGTGTATAACGTGATCATTAAAGTCGGCAGGGGAGAAAGAAACCCGGTGGAGGAAGGTGAAATCCCTCCACCACCAACTTGGAAAATGGGATGCACCCCAGCATATCAAAAATGAGGAAGGATGTTTGCTGTACATTTTCTGATTAATTTCTCTCCATGTAATTTTTAGCTTTCTCCTCTTTTCTCCGTTTTCTAATGCACTTTGTTATGTTGAGTTGCAGTAGTTAGTGAAAGGATGCGCTTATAATAATAAGCACTACGCAGCATGATAGAAATGATGAGAATAAGAGCATCAGCTGGAATAGCCCTTTTGTGTAATGCATTATCAATCCTGATGCAAAGTTCTTTGTAAGAAAGAGGGGAGAGATAAAGATGGTGCTCTGCTTTAACTTTTTTGGCTGCTCGAGCTAGTTTCAAGTAATTTTTCACTTGAGATTTACAGGATGTGCAGCTCAAAGCCGTGTACAGCTTCAAATTCTCTGCAAAACTAGTCTGTTATTTTTGAAACATGAAGAAAATGGTGCATTTCTGGCTACTCCTAACTTGAAGTCAAAGTTGTGTTATATTATTATCTCCATTCTTCTATTCATGAATGTGCTAAATCTGTATGCACGACTGGATATAGACGAGAAGGTAGATAGTTATAAAATGCGTAGAAATTTTCAAGCTGCTTTCACTCCATGTGCTTTCCCTACTTGTTTTTCGATAAAGTTTAGTTGGGATTGACAAGAAGGCTTTAAGAGTTTAAGCTACTTCGCTCTTCCTTCTTTTCCCCTGTTTGGGTGCCATTTACTTTGGCTTCCCTTGTAGCCTTTTCTGCTCCTCAAGTCAACTTTCCATCTGATCAACTGTAATCCAGGCAGATGTGACGTGACATGATGCAATTAGGATAGATCTTTTCCCTGTTCATGTCTATATTGGTGGGGGTAGGTAGTCGACATTCTATTGCTAGTGACGAGGAGCATTATCGACAGTTTCTTTCATGGGAACGATGCGTTAAACGAGATACCAAAATCGTACATTAGCCCAGATTTAATGTTGTGAAACTCGACATTTCTAACACAGTGGGAAAAAGTAGGTGCATTTTTCATTTAATAAAGAATCTCCGCCTGGTTTATCTTGACAAACCCCAAAAGCAATTTTTGAAGAATTTTTTATGCTCTTCTAGGAACATTTTATATTTTAAATAGAACATGTAGGTTACTCACTGATCACAGCTATAGCGTTTAGTTGCACATGATTATTGGCATCAGAAGTCATGAAGAAAAGTTTGGGAGAGTGAATCAATTAAGAGTTTCTCTTTTTAAAATGACAAAAATGAGCGTCACATATCAAGTCTCAACTGCAGTTATGTTTCCCATCCAGTCCACTAAACTAGCTACTATCTTTATGTGATTCCGTATATAGGTTCATGACGACAAAACCACACTGCTGCTCGAACATCTGCAGCCATTCACAATGTACGAGATCTCAGTGTCAGCTTTCAACATCCATGGACGCTCCTTGCCATCCAACCGTGTGAGAGCCCTAACACTAGCCCCTGGTGTTATTCGTCCTGAGCCAAAGACGGCACCAAAACTCCCGGATATTAAATCATGTTGCATTACCAAGGGTGTCAATACAGAGTCGTAAGTTACACAATGATAATAGTAATAAAGAACTATAAACGATTATACTTTTCCTGTTTCCTGTCTCCTTTCTCCGTGAATTATGGTTTGTGAAGGGTTCTGTATTTTTCCGAGACCCATTTTGTACTCTGGAAAACTCTGCTTGATGTCACGGTATTGGAAAGCTGAGAGAAGAACTGGTATTTTGTGAACCCTCTCCAGCTTATTTCCATGAGATGTCCGATTTCCTGTATAATTTTGATTTTGCTACATAAGTGCCCATTCCCCATTTTAGATTCATGTAGACAGAACTCCCATTTACCGATGATTTTATGAGAAACTGGCAATTAAAATTCAGATCAAGTTTTGACACTACATTTTAGTAGTGAAAGCAATTTATGTCAACAAATGCTCACTTATTTACTGCAGGAAAGGAGCGTGACAGTAAATGCCTCGTTGTAGTGAAAGCGACTGTCGTGTAGAACAGTGCGAGCGGCTGGCTGGGGTAATAATAAGATGGCTTTTTGCCGTTGTAAGCAAAGTGTTGAGCGAAACTGAAATAGAAAATGGGAAACGACAGGACGGGGGACAGAGTCAGCTGCAAAACTAGTTTTACACCCGTTCTATTCCTAGTTTGAAAGGGAAAGCATATCCAATTTGAAGTTATCCTATACTAATGAGATTTCCTGTATGTAATTCTAGTCCTGTCGGTTGTTCTATCCACTTAAAATGATTACTGGTCTTTTGTGATATTGTTAAGTATTATATAAGACAAGCCCAACGCAGAAGTTGCATTCTTGTACTTTCTTATATATAAATACGTAGACCTTTATTGGAATGAGTAGGTTTACATTGATTCTTAATGTATTTTTTTCCGGCTAACAAAAGGAGCTACTTACTTTTTCCGGTTAAAAAAGATTCGTAACTATTTATAGGAAAAACAATTTTTAGTGTTTTTTTTTCTTGAGAACAAGTTTTATGTAGAAAACGTGGAACTGCAGGATACATATCCTAACCTATCAGTTTTACTCTTCTCAGGAACCCCACTTGTTTGTATCTCCAACTCCACACACACAGCTCCTTTCCAGCAATTTCAAATTTTATGCTTGTTTTACACATGTATGTACGCGGTGGGTTTATCTAACGTTCTTACTTTTATCTGTTGTGCAGGTGCGTGTCCAAGCTATGTGACCCAAAATTGGCGACTCAAGTGGAAATACCAGATCTGATGATTTGTGCCCCGTGGACACCAGAGGTGTTCAGTTGTCTCGCAGATGGGAAGGATCACAGTCCTTGTTGTCGAGCTCGTGGGATCCCAGCCCCGTGTTATGATCTTTGTACTGGAAACATTACCAAGCTGGATTACCACTACTTCAAGTAAGTAACCTGGATAAAGAGCCAATGACATGTTCATTCATACATGCAGTTATGTAAGGTTCCTTCTGTCAGAGCACAACTGTGCCCTTGCTTTTGAATGCTGGTATCTCCGGTTTTCGACATGCTCATCACATCCAGCTTAGCTGTTGTTGGGGTGGGTACACAGAAGAGCTGCTTTGAAAATGAAATGTAAGATAAAATCATAAGCTACAGGACCACTGGTTTTTATACCCAAAACAAAAAAAAATTCTTGCGAAACAGTTTCGGTCATACATCTTTGTCTCTTAAAACGTCTCCTTTTGGGTAAAACGTCACTACTTTGTCTATAAAGAATGCGAATTGCAGAGTGTATGATATCATGATCTTTTTCGGACAGATCTGCTTGTTTCTAGTCCTTTTCATTCTCGACAAAGAAAGATACAGGTACGTGTACACTTTATATCTTGACATCTTGGGACACGCACAAGTTGAAGTGAAATCCTTTATGAATCTCATTCGAGGAAAAACACTGGGCCATGTGCCTTGAATTTTGAATATATTTGAAAGGAATGTCTTGGTTTCTGTGTAATCTAAAATATTCACATATTGAGAAGTCTGATGTAGTATGGGTGGGCAGAGCGAATATTCAACGATGTGTAGGTGGATGTATATATATATTTACTTTTTATTACAATTTTCTTGTGAGAGCCATCACTCATAAATGATTCCATATGGGAGCTTTGGAATGTTTTATATTACCATTTCACCACTTTTCCGTATCGATGAAATGCATAAATCATGAATGCGTAGAAAGCACTAATCTGATTTGCATTACCCCTTTCTTCACACACCAAAACTCCGAGTTATCGTGAATGTGAGTGTAGCAAGCGTATGTCATCCCCAGAGCATATCACAATACTTAGCGTCAGATATCCAGATACAAATCATTTTATATGCACAACAGAAAATGAGCTAAAAAGCAAATGTGTTTTACATGTTTCTCCTTGGAGCTCAGATGGTGACATTCCCAGGGATTCAGTAATTTTCTGCAAAGTATGGCTAACTCTGTTTTACATAAGGTAGCTATAATAAGAAGCAAGCGGAACGTGCCAGTGTAGTAGCAGTTAACACTATACATAAATATGTGAAATTCCAGTTCCCTAGCGCTATAATCATCAACATTCCTATCTTCTGTTCCCTTTGTGCATTTAATGGCACCACCTCTTGAGCTGTTTCTCGCATTAATTTAACACAGTTTCCGTGTGTCACTATCAGACCACCTTTTATTTTTGGCGACGCATATAATACAGCAGATTGGTGAAAGGTACGAATAATGCTCAACATTCCAGCAATAAAATTTGAATGGTTTAATGGAGTTCCCAGCTCCCTTTCACAATGTAGTAGTATTTTCAGTCATCTTCAGATGAAGTGCTTTGAAAAATAACTTCGAAAAAAAATTTCAAGTACATTTTACCAAAGGAAAAGTGGAAAACTAATTGGTGTCTAAATGATGAATGAAGTAGTTCAGTTACAAAAATTACAGGAAGTAATTATCCAAAATTTAAGTTCTTTCACCTTTTTTATGGTCAAATATTGAAGCCACGTGTATTTAGAGTTTACTAATTATTATACACACGGCCCTTAATTAATACTGACTACAAAGACGTGATCAATCAAACTTCTTTTTATTTTGCTGCGTCTCTACGTGCCCGTCAGTAGTAGCTCGTGAAAGAGAAAAGATCAAAGCACTCATCGTTTCAGGAGCGAGGAAAATAGTTTGGTAAAAACGAGAGAAGGGGTTAGTTTGTGGTGGTAGACAACTACTACGCATCAAGACCTACTTTATTTTTTAAATTGAGCAAAATATGTTTGTTTCAAGCAAGCAAAGAATGTTAACACTATTGATCAAACGCAAGTTAGAGTTGTGCACGTATATGTACGCGGGGTAAAATGGGAAATACGAGAATGAAAGCTGTTCCCTATATTCCCTGTCGTTTTCTACGCATCATCATCATTCTGACAGTGATTAAATTTTGTGGAGAAACTCTTGAGAAATGTGGAGCATCTAAATCGTTTGCGCATTTTTTACACTCCCTTTCATCTCTGTACTTGACTTAACTCTTGTGATTTCAAGCGAGATGCGTCACAAGATATGTACAATGCATGCATACGCTAAAAGAATATAGACATGAGCATGTAACATTGAATTTTTACATAATTAAGATTCAAATCAAAGACTTTTTGCATAAGGAATGTATTCACTCGTGTTTTCCGCATTTAACACGATTCATCAGTTACTTTGATTTTTGTTGAGGACTGAAAGACTCAAATAAGCTTATGATAAAATTATGGACTTGATAAATTCATTCATGAGTAGTTTGCAGTTAGCAAAGTTAGTTTGGTACAAAATGAACTTTCCTTTGTGTATATTTTAAAGTTAATTGGATTTACAACAGTCTTTGTTGTGGTTTTTTGGATCAACTTTCAAAAGCCTTTTCACCGTCCCGTGATCACATTTCACATCACAGTTGATCTTGATTAATTAAGTATAGTAAATCTATAAAAAAAATAACAGAATGGGTCAAGCGTCAAGTTTATTTTGGTATCAGTTGATAAAATGAACTTGCAACAAGAAAATTATGCCATTTTCGTATAATTCCATACTTTGCTTAATTACATTCAAAAAGTACAATTATTATAATCAACAGTGATGTCTTTCTTAATCTCATTAAACCACAATTTTCTGTTTTGTACAGATGTCTGCGGTACATGGGCGAATATGGCAACTGTTTGATGGAAGGATATGGAGTACTCCCAACAGCTCCTCGACAGCTTCGCGTGTCCAACGTACAAGAGGACTTTGCCATCATCCATTGGTCTCCTCCATCCACCCTAAATGACACAGTGACCGGCTACCTGGTTCATTATCGACCATTGTCTACCTTTGAAAATGAGTATCACCACGTGAAAGCAGTCCATCCACCTTACATTTTGGAGAACTTGTATTCCAACGCTGAGTACGAGGTAAGTAGAAAAGACTACCGTGTTTCACGATTTTTAGCAAAAGAGAAATACCCCCAATAACCAGAGAAAACGCTACTGTTATCATAATCATAATCAACATGGTCTGGCCGTCCTTCAACTGATGATTCCGTGACACGGGTGCATTAGCCAATGAGGTTTTTATGTTGTTTGCTTAACTTATTTCAGCAATGGCTATTCCTCCTTTTCAACCTTTATGTTTGATCCTTCTGTTGACTCTATTTTGACTGGGCGGTAGTATTCCAGTGAATATTAACAAAAAGCATGACGGGAAAGGGAGAAAGTAGTATCTCTTAGTTTTTGCCATCCACCTTTCCCCTCTCATTCAATATGATTCCCAAAATAAAAACTAATGTTTAGTACCAGCAACTGTAATAATAAGCCTGCTTATAAACATTGCATAGCACGGTTGGTCTGTGTGACTCGAGATGTTTCCTAGTCGGGTATTTTTCAGATGATGAAATAAGATTGAGTCTCTGCCGGATGCTTTAATATCTTGTCCTTTTATAAAGATAGGAAACTTTATTGCCTACGGCTAAATATAGTATGGTCGCCGGTTCTAATTTCAGCAAAGCTCATTTTCTACAAAGCAAAAAGAGAGATATTTGCGTCTTGTTTTTGCAAAGAAGGGAGATTGGTGTGTACACAAGTGAGTGAGCACTGTGTGCGAATTACAAACAGAAACGTAGTGAAAGCATATTGTATGACAGGCTATTCATGCGATTTTCTTGCAATACACTTTCTGTTTATTTTTCTGTTTTGACATTCCCAAGGGAAGCCTTAAAACCATCTAGTACTCATCATCATCATCATACTCTTAGTACAATATTTCTCATCTCATAATTTCAAGAGAAATGTGTGTAATAATGACAGTATGAGAAATGAAAAAAGATGAAATAAGAAATCCCTAGAGAAAGTTGACCGAAAAAAGAAAAATCATAACAAGAGAAAGTCCATATTATGCTCTACAAGCTACAGTAATCTTTTGCAATCTTAGAGCTCACATGTTTTTAGATTAACATTAAAAGAAGTAAGAATTCCGTTTCATTGTTTTTTAAGACTTTGGGGGAAATTAAGTTTATATTGCATGCCCAAACAACACGAATAATGAATACACAACGCAAACCTACGTATAAAAATAATTTGACAAAAAAAAGTTGCCAATATTGTCTCCTTGCTTAACATAAGACTTTGTAACGTTCGCTTATTTTTTTATGCAGGTATACGTGGAGGCTATGAACGAGCACGGTGTGAGTCTCCCATCCCAACGAGTTGTCTTCCGGACAGCTAGCACGACCCAGGAGACAGAGGAGTTGGAAGCAGCCATTGACAATTATAACGAGACAGCTTGCTGCGTTGCTGTAAGAATACGAATACATTTTTATACATATTGAGTATTATTAGCGTACCTTGAAATGCTTTCATACACCACCTTTCTTTTACATATTTGCATACCTCGCAGAAAGTATAGTTAGATCGCATCATGTTCTCAGATTATTTTCCACGTTCAGTGAGCATTGTGTGGAGTAAAAAGAAAGTAGACTGCCGTGAGTAAACGGCTTTTCTGCATGGTAAAATGACAAAGGACAGAATTGCCTATAATGCAAATTATTCGTGAAGTACCAGCAGTCTATTAGCTTTTACTTTGCGTGTCTATTTTCACTTGTTCCGGTGAAAATTGAATGTATTTCCTTACGTTTTGCACGGTGACAGACTGTTACTTGAACGCCTTTTTCTGGTGATAGTTCATGCTTGTCGTACTGGATAGTAGTAGCGCGTTCCTTGCAAAATGCATTGATAATGTCGTAGGATACAATCCGTACCCAAGAAAAGTATTAGGTACAGGAAACTAGCCCATTTATTTTTTGCCCTTTTATGCCAACCTATCATTTTACTTTCACACGAATCAATGTTTGTTAGCTGTTTACAAATATTTACAAAACGTGCTAAAAATACTACCCATTTCCTCAATAAAAAGTAACTTTATGGAGAAGATAAAACTTATGTATTAATAATTTCTTGGTAAAAGGAATATTTAGACGAGAACTCTATAATTTATAAATTCAGCATATGAATAAAGCACAAGTTTCGTTTTTAAAAGAAACTTGATCAATTTGTATGCATAGGATTGATTGTATATTATACCTTTGTTGTTTTATCCAAACCTAAAAATGAACGTTCGATAAGCCCCATTTTGATCTATATTTTTACATGACTTTTTCAAGGTGGGAATGAATCCAACATGTTTGCCACTTTGTTCTTACGATGCATCCATGAGTGACATCCGATCCTTGGCATTTGCTTGTGCATCCGAATTTCATACCTTACTTCGATGTGCTGCCGGAGGACGAGATCATTCCGCTTGCTGTACAAGACGTGGAGTTTCCGAGAATTGTTTGGATATTTGCAGTGCACGTGTTCCAGACAGCCTGCTGTCGATGGCAGAAAACTGTCTTCCGTATATTGGCAACATTGTTCAATGTTTCGAAGAAGGTATGCATGAAACATCTTTCTTCTAGAGAAAACTCATAAACTCACAAGATACTTCTCTATCCCCTTTTCCACTTCTCGATGTTGTTGATGATGTATCAATTAGTTTGGTCTGTATCCGAGAAAAATGTCACGTTCAATGCTTTAAGGAAATGAAAGATTTCATTTGAGAAATAGTTATTTGTCCCTTTTTATAGTGTTCTTTCGTACACAATACATAATTGGTTTGTTTCCTAGTATTATGATGTATGTGTTTCTAATGTCTTGTCCAGGAACTGAACTTATTCCGGGACCTGTGGAAGAGTTCCATTCCAACCTTGTCACGGACTCTAGTGTAGGACTTTCTTGGTTGGCTCCAAAGAACTATGACATTAGCAATTATCAAGTGTTCTATCAAGTGAAGAATCCTTCATCAGCTTCCTCTTCCGTTGACAAGCCTGCTGATCCCAAGTCGGTTAGTGAAAGTTATGACATGGCATAGCACGAACACTGCTAAATCAAGTATTGAACGCTTCGCATGAAAGATAAACAGTTTATCATTCTCACATATTTTTTCTTACTGTAACTTGCAGCTTAACACAACAGACACCTCAATTGAAGTCACGGGCTTAACGAAAGGACAAGTTTATCGGTTCTTTGTTGTCGCCATAAACGCACATGGATCCTCCATCCCATCTTCTGTTATTCTAGTCAACGTAACTCGGGAATGTAAGTTACTCAACCTGCACAAACTTTATTAGTCTACCTACATCATGCGTGTGATCGTTCTTTCTCTGCAAAAAAAATAACGTGGCTCCTATATATCTTCTCATTTCTTAGCATACAACGGAACCAAGATTCCT
Source organism: Orchesella cincta (assembly GCA_001718145.1). Classification (NCBI taxonomy): domain Eukaryota; kingdom Metazoa; phylum Arthropoda; class Collembola; order Entomobryomorpha; family Orchesellidae; genus Orchesella; species Orchesella cincta. The sequence continues at coordinate 28,828 of LJIJ01000523.1, forward strand.
GGAGTATTGACCCCACCACACAGTCTTGTTGTTGCTGGACATAGTGCAACATGGGTTCAGATTGTATGGCAGCCACCAATTTTTGCTCATCCAACTGACAAAATTACATACAAGTAAACTCATGCAACCAATAATGTGGAATTCAGTCAATTTATATGCTGACTTTCTTCTAATGTTGTTATATTTTTAACAGAGTTTACCACAAGGGTGTGAAAGAAGCAAATTTCCAAATGAATGATACTCTAGTCAACTCCATAACTCTTGATAGTCTCCGTCCCAACTCCCAATATATTGTGTATGCCACAGCCACCAACAATAAGGGTGAATCAGAAGCTTCAGAAACTTTAATTGCATGGACTGATCCAGCACACTCACCATTCGTGGAGGTATATATTATAAGCCCCTTGTCTCAAAAATCTTGAATCCTAATGAATACCCAAAGTTGATGCTTTGGTGCGTGCACCGCCAGCAAATTTCATTTAATGAAAACAAATGAACTTAATACTTTCATTCAACAGCCTCCAAGAATCCAACCTATGAACTTGCTTGTGGAAGGCCGAACCATGACCGTGGTTTGTGTCGCACTGGGAGATCCAACACCAACCATTTCTCTCTACATTAATGGAAAGCTAATAAAGCAGCAGAAGAACCGACATTTGACACAAGTGGTGGAGAATATTACACGGGAAATGGACATCGTGTCATGCTATGCCGACAATGGCTATGGTACTCCAATGCAATCAGCAAGAAGGATACAAATTTCACGTAAGTCTTTTACTTTCTTGCTGCACACAGCTAAAATTTAAGTAGCCATATTTCATCCAGCAACTTGCATTTCACCAGCTAGGCCACAGGCAAACCAAACCCAACACCGCAGTCATTTAGGTTCATATTAAAGTAGGCATGTGCTACGCAGTTTAATAAATATGCACTGAGAACATATAATCAGTAGATTTATTTGCATGAAAATGTCATCAAGTCACGAGCAGTGGTATATGAACAGGCCAAAGATTGCTGTATACGTACTTTCACAATCTGGCTTTCTCCGTTGGTTTGCTGGATTTTCTTTGGTGCGGAGAGGAGTCAAGAGAGAAATGAGGCTGATGAAGGATCCCTAAGCTCATTTGTTCTAATTCTTATAAATGCGTTATTTAATGACTCACAGATGCTCCAAGCGTGACCGGATCTGAAATTAATTTTGCAACTGAGGGAGAAGCCGCTAGCATTGAATGCATTGTGACAGCGCACCCAGAGCCTAAGGTTGTCTTTTGGAAAAACTCACAGGATAGAATACCCATTGTCAACGGAGGAAATTATCGAATTGAGCACGATGACTCGGTGACATCCTTGGAGGTACGGTTTGCATGTCAAGTTCTTTTTATGCATATTAATTAATGTGTCCAACACCATTTCATTAAATGTAATGTAATGTTCCATTTATAACCTTTCGCACGCACGCACAAGCAGCAGTCCAGCAGATACCGGTATGTGCTCAGGATTCAGAAGGTTAGTAGTCAAGATGTCGGCAATTACTCTTGTCATGCTGAGAATGCCATTGGTGAGTCGGTGAAAACCTTCTGGCTTCAGACGAGAGATATTCAGGTATGCAGTTTTGCATTGAAAAGTACTGTTTTTTTTAAAAAGAAAAAGGTCGGTGAACGCAAAGTGACATTATTTTATATTGTACGTAGGACATGAGCGGAAATATTACAGAATGTTGTATCAAAGAAAAGGTTAGTCCAAGCTGCATTGATGCCTGTTCCTTCTACTTGGATATTGAATCCGTCATTGATAAGCCACAGTGCCTCCCGGATTTCGATAAGCTTATGAAATGCTCTGCAGGTACTAAAAAAAATTAATTAACCCTGACAAACCTTTCTATCTACTACGTATAATAAATAAATAATTGATGTGTAAATATTAGATGGGCGTGATCATCGAGCTTGTTGCTCAAGTTGGGGTGTTCCTCGAAGGTGCCTTGATTGGTGCAGAGGAGAGCCCGTCTCCCAGAATTCTGAATTATGTGTCCTTCAGAACTCTAAAGTAATTTTCAACTGTTTCAAGGAAAACAGAGGTAAAAAAAATTGACATATTTCACTTGCATTATACTTAATCGTATCAGCGAATATATTATACTTAGTGAATATACTGAAAATTCATGCAATAGATAAACTGCCTGGCCCACCAAAACGATTGAGAATACAAGTATTGTCAGATACCGAAATTATGATCTCGTGGGATGCCCCGACAATTAACCCACATACTGCGTCTTCATACAGGTATAAATTCGCCATTTGAAATTGCTTTCTCATCCATTAGTCTGCTCTACAAAGGCGAATCACTTAAAAGTAAATTTACGTTTATGTCTACAGGGTTTTCTGGAGACCAGTTGGTCAGAAGCTATCACAGCGTCTCGATACGCATTCTACAAATGCAAAAATTAGTCACCTCAAACCAGGTGTGAAGTATGAAGCCGTTGTAAAGGCTGGAAACTCGCATGGAACCTCCACCCTTACTGATCCAATCACCTTTATCACCGAAGATAATCTCATATCATCAGCTAGTACCGGTAAGATAACGTTCTCATTTATTTGTTTTTTTTATCAAAGCTTTTTTCGTTTATTATTATTTGCTCGGTTTTACAACTTTCTGAATTGCATCCACCCGAACCCTTCAATAGCTGAAGGATCTCATGCAGGTATGGGCATCGGAATCGCATTCCTCGTATTCCTCCTGGTTGGCATAACCGTGGGAGCAGTTTGGTTCATCCGCAAGCGACAGTTTGGGACCAAACCTCCAGGTGCTATTGCATTCGAGAATCCATCCTACATCAGAGAAACAAATCCTGATGCCAGTAGTCACGCCACAACTACAAATGGAGACATTCCAATGAATGGGAATGGTTCGGTGCCGAGTGTGAGTAATGGGGTAATTGCCAACGGTTGGCACACCGAAACCCTCCATCCTCCCAGAGCCGAGACTGAAGTTGCTCCAACGCTTTACGAAGAGCTGAGGCTGGGATCCGAAGGAGCTGGTTTTAGACGACTGAAGCCTTAAGAATCCAATTTTAGGACAATTAAACTATAACTGTATATTGTACACATTCGTAATCGTTACACAATGTATCCAGCGATCAAATCAAAAAAAATGGAAACACGATTTTGGTAACTACAAAACTATTCACAAATCAGAATCAAATCAATCTTATATCTGAAACCACACGAATCCACGTTAGTTTATAGGTCTGGTATATATATATATATAAGTATATACGTAAGACTTAAGTACGACGAAACCATATAAGAGTACGTAAGTCATGATAAAAATGTGCTGACAAGATCTGTCTATAGATGTAAAAATGGATTTAATGTGCAAATCATTTGATAGCTTATATATAATATACGTTCTATATATACATAATGACTGACTGATCGCAATGCTATGATTTTTTACTGTACACACTGATTGCACTTTGTATAAAATACAGTATATTATATAGCAGACAATCCTGGAACACGTTACTTTGCTGGAAAAAACATGTCCTTCGTATAGAAATCATCGAGTAGGTTATAATGGGAGATGGAGGCATTAATTACTCCAGCTCAGGTCCTATGGAATAAATGGAATTTTTGTATTGTACTTTCTTGTACCAGTAACGTGATTGCAATAGGCCTAGTCTCGCTGCTAGATGATGAGAAGCAAAATGCTAAAATGGAGATTTTCTTTTTTGTTATGAGTTGATTGATGCAATATACATATTAATTAATGAAAAAATGCACACAATTTGTTATTGTAATTAAATGATAAGATAAGTATAACATTGTGTCATATAAAAAAGTACCTTAATAGCTGTTAATTAAGGGAAATCTATTGTGATTCAAGATATAAGTGTGTCTTGTCAGCGCTGGATGCTTGACGGTTACGTTCAACGTTTAAAAGGACAGATTTTGTTTTTCGTTGCAACTTTGAGTTTCAACTTTTGATTGAAACTATATACTTTGGTAGGCTTGTGATTGAAACATGTCCACATTATTTGGAGATATACTTAAGATTTTGTAAACAATATTATTTCTCTTCAGTTTCTGTTTTTATAGTCATTTCACTCATTTCCTACACTTTTACTCTGGTAAATTTGAAGCGGTTGATTATTTCCGGGTTGAAAAACTAGAGACAAGTAGATTTATACCAAGGATCCCTCTTTCTGAAAACGAATGCAATGATTTCATACACGTACATTTACGTTAAGTTTATTATACTGGAGATTTTGAAGCTCAGAGAACCAGTCAAATACAAAGTTTTCTTATACTTATTTTATGCGTTTCATGCTAATTGAATCGCTCACCATTTCCGTACCATCTGTTTACCAACTTTACTGTTACACAATATTGCAATAATTTTTAGTAATTCCTTTGTTAACTATTCATACAAAACTTTTTGTTGAACTTGTTTGTTGTAGTTGTTTGTATATAATATTTGTCGTAGTCTAGTTTTGACCTAGCTCTTTGCAACTTTACGTGTAGGTTTAGTTTATACTATTTTTACTGTCATTGCCCCATTTGCAATGGAAAAAAGGTCATGATCCAATTGATTTGTTATAAATGAACACTTTAAGTACACTAGTGATGTTAGTTATATAAGTACATATTAAATACGTATGTGATCATGTGACGTGTAAATACATGTCATGTGAAAGCAAAACTTAATTCCAGCATCTGCGGGTTCCGCTAAACGGGAAAGTTTTTGGTTTAAGTTTAAGGCAAAGATTTTATCAATCGTTATAATCAAGCCACAACATCAACAAATTAAGGTAATTTTACATTGCTAAGTACCTACATAATGAAGATACTGCTCTGTCAGTGTCAGCAAAATTACGAAACTTGTATATTATTGTATAATGTGAAAATACATAAATGATTAGGTAATCTTAGAAAACGCAACCAACTTTGTAAATATAATTCCAATTAAGCAAGGTAAGTATTAAAATGGCTAGGTTAGACACAAGTATCAAAAATGTGTATGTATGTATGTATATCCGGGAGAATATATTATGATATGAATATTCGTGATGATCTAAAAAAATTAAAAAAAGCTTTTAGGAATCCAATATGCATGTATGCCATAAAGGCTTATAAATTGATTTCACTTACGAGCATACTTGCATATACCGTTTTTATGAAATGTCCACTATCATCAACTGCTTCCAGATTGTTTGATGTGCTACAACAACATATATTGTTAACGAAAATTACCAATTTCATCAGATCCAATTTTTGATTAATTAACTGATCCATGACATGGTGGTCCCCGATCTTAATCTTTGGAATTAGTCTTGATTTTATACAAAACTTTGACATTTAACGAACGCTCTGTAATGTATTTTTCGAACTCCCATGATGGGAGTCCCATTTTGAACCTCTAAAAACAATTTATACACACATTACACTGTTAATGAATTGACTACTGAAAGCGTTGTGGAGCTACAATTTAACTTTAAAAAGATCTCCATTCATTTTCATAGTCTAGTCATCCTTCATTAAAGTCAGTGGCTTCACCGAGCCTGAGATTGAGACAATGCTCTCTTCCACAGTTCATTGCAAATTGAAGTTCTTGTCTGTTGATACCAAATCATAATCATATTTCTTTTCATAACGACCCGTAATAATGCAAATAATGCAGAAAAATTTGGTTTCATTGCCTCTACCTTTGCAATAGAATCCAACAACCATCCATGACTCGACTGCGGCTGAAAGTGAAGTTTATGGGATGCAGCAAGTAGTTAATATAACAATGTAAGTGCATTTGCTCATACGATCCTCATTTACGATTTTATTAGTACCGAAAACGTGTAGGAGTGATAAAAGCATTCATTCACAAAATGGAAGCAAAAAAGTTTGTTGATCGCAGTGCTGTATTCTTGAAAATTAAAGGCTCAAAATAAAAACTAAAATTATTAGGTACTAGTAGGCAGACAAACACCATTAGACAGCAAAAAATCCAATGCAATTTGGCTAATTTGAGAAAGATTTCTCCAGAAAGCTGATGAAAAATTCACAGAATTCCTTCAGCTTCGATATTCCTGAACTCGTATATCAAAATCATTTGCCTATCACGCAAACTTCCTGACTGGATTTTGTTTTAACAATAGTGCGTTTAAGTATATTAAAATATGGTGTTCACGAGTTATTTATTGTAGGCAGTAAATGAAAGACGCATCCATCGAGTTTAAAGGGTTTGAACTTCAGGTTTAAATATAAAAAATGTTATTACTTGTTCAGATCTTCCATGCTTCCTCATTCTTCATGACATGAAACAACTCGTAAGAAGAAACGACTTCTCAAATAGCATGCTACAGCAAACAAGGATGCACAATATTATAGATTCTAATAAAACACGTCTCCTTCTTTAGACTTATTATGCGCATCTTTCATTGCTGCCACTTAACGTTAGATCACATGCAATAAAACTGACGAGAAACCTCCACGCGTGTGTATTTTTTCCTCATCGTTTTACAGCATAACCAACTTTGACAATGAACCCTGTAATTTGTGAACAAGATCCGAATTATGAATAGAGACGATTTTTTAAAGAGGTAGTTCAACAACGAGCATTATCCCCATATTAAAATTTTCCCTTTCCAAGTTGGTTGATGATGCTCATGAATGCTCAACATGCCTATTAAAACAAGAATTGACTTTGCTGCATGTTTTCTGACTTGACTTGTGAAGTATGTACTTGCGTCGGAGAAATGTTGATATAAACGGCGGAATGCGCTACTTGTGCATGAATACTCGATTTCCAAGTGGGTTTTAAAACGGGAGAAGAATCTCAAATATTTTATGCTTTCTTCGTTTTTATCTTACCGTTTTTATCTCAGGGATATGATGGTGATGACCAGCATTAAATGAAGTAAAGTCAACTCTTCAAAAATTACAACAAATGCTACTACAAGAGAAACAAAGCAAAGGTTTTTAGTACAATACTAACTTTTTAGTATTCAAAATGTATTTGCTGTCATCATATCATTGCTCACCAACGCCACTGCCACTTATTTGCAACTTGGCCAAATAATTTCATTCGACAAGTTTGAAAATGACAAGCACTCCGGGTGTTCTCTCACCTGCTGCTGGATGTCTCGTAGTTAGAAGTGCGTTAATGCAAACTTTGAATTGTAGAATCTCAGGTTATTGTCTCAAAAATTGTCAAACATACATATGCCGTTTTCATAATACCAGGTAGAACAACAAAACTACCCAATGTTGGCCATGAGGGTGGGCTCTCCTTTTATTGCTTTTTAATGTTCCACGTCTTTACAACAGTATATAACCTACTGCTGCTGATAAAGATTGTCATATATAAAATTCCTACAAATCTCCTCTGTTTTGAAAATGCTTCTTTTTTCCTGCCCATTGTGAATCCTTTTTTTTTTGACAATTTAATGCGAATTCCGAGTGGAAACCAAGTTAATTGCCCTGAAAGATGGGACAACCCCTGTTGTGCTAAATGAACTCATGGTGAATATTGATGAAGAATCATGGTGAAAACTCTGATGAGCTCAACTTGCATTACACCTTGCAACCATTTGTATTTATGTGATAAGATAATACAAGTGTAATCATTGTGAATAAAAAAATCTTGTTTCATAACTCCTGTTGTCCGACTCCGACTGATGTACGTATGTTGCGTGAAATCTCAAGAATTTCTTCCGACACATTTACTGCATTTCATTTAGTTTTATGATTTCAGTCAGACTGTGGTGAACTTTATGAAAAGACGAGACAAGAGGCAAATCACTCCAATAAGTGGTGGAGAGCATGACCATTTGCAAGTCATAAATTTAACGAGAATGCATAACGGATTATGGTAGATATGCGTAAGCAAATATTGATCATTATTGCATCGCATCGCATGCGTCTCAAAAAAAACCGGGTCCACTTTTCGGAATCCCAGCCAACAAAGTCAAGCAGAATATGAATGGTTTAATCAAGGTTTGTTTCAGTATTTTTCATCTTCTTCTTTTGTTTTCAGGCAAGTACATAAACATGCAGATGTTTCGTTTCATGTTTTGTTTCTCCGTGTGAGATGTGATGTGAACTTGAAGATGATGATGGTGGTGGCACTGATTCAAGTGGATATATGATTGGATGATTTAAAACAATGAGCAATGATGTTGCACCTTTTATGCTAATAATGATAATACAGTCATCATTCATTCCATTCGTCTTCTCTGCTAATTTCTTCCGAGTAATATGAAAAGTACAATTTATATTTTTACAACTACATTTGCGCTTGCCTTCAAACGAAGCCGTTAAATCAGTGTTCCACAAAACGGCTTGATTTTTTGACTCTCCGTTGTTTGTTCTGCGGGATGGGATTTGCAATAATTTCATCTGAATTTTTTTCTTGTTTAGCTCCAAGTTATGAATTTTGAATGAATATATCTCCAACCGAGATTCAATGCGGGCCGCAGAGCTATAAAACCGCATACCTGTCATTGTAACACATAAAAGAATTTATTACGCTGTTGAATAAGAAAAGGGCCAAGACTACTCCCTGTCATTTCGCGTATAACAAATTCATTCAAAAGTACAATGCGCAAATCATAAAATTGTTGAGATTCCTTATTATTTATGCCTGTAGTAAAACAAGGACCCAACCTTTCATCGGTGTTGGTGGTTTTATCAAAGGGAGCAAATAACCATTTGCTTGTTTCTATTTATGAATGAACTTGGGGACTATCAAATACTATGAATGCTTGCATTTCTTATGACGAAATTTTGTTTATGACTCGCTCCATGTGTAAAACATGGCGGATTGTGATTTTCATTTGATTGAAGACAATTCATGTGCGCCAAACTCGATACTCGGATTTTATGAAACACTGCAATAAAATATACGCATGGTTTATGATACAAGCTTGTGAATCCCGTTTGGAGATACAAAAAAAGTACGCACCCATGATTGACAAGATATGAAGCACGGTCTTCAGGAATATGGAAAAGTTTTGCAGGTTTACTGTAAAAGCAACTCTGCACAATGAGCTCAAGAGCCTCATTTCCTTCCTCTTTGAATTTTTTACAGATCCCAAAGCAGATATCCGTTCAAGCGCTCCCCGAGGGTTTCCTTAAGTCATGAAGCAAAAGCTATGTTTCTTTCTACCTACTGCATTGTTCAGCCTGGCAAACCTCTTTAAAACTACTCAAACTCAAAGTTTTTATTATTTACATCATCCACTGCAGCTCAGAAATGTTCACTCTCTATAATCTGCACTTAATATATATGTACCTACGAGCGGTTATTCTAGAAGCCCAATCCTTTTTTACCATTCTGTTTTCTTGAGGATGGGAAATGTTTCTCTTGAAATCCATGATGCACTCAACTATCATCGTCAACATCAACAAAAAAGAATCCAGTAAAAAGAATAAAACGTGATATGGCTAAAATATACTTATGATGCTGTAATGTGTGTGTACCAAAAGCAACTACACATGATGCATGCGTTTTAAAGTTGTATTGTATCTCATCAAAGGAAAAAACAACAGCAGCACAACATTAAAGAAACATCCCTTTCCTTTTAAACTGACTTATCGTATGTAACATACCTGTACGCATTTTATTTTTATATAATATTGTGCTCTGCTCCCCCATACTTTGTTTTTCATAGTCCCAGCCAGTCTGACTCTGACTGACTACCTTTATTAGCTCCTCTTTGCCTAGGCTAAATGATACAGGGTTGCAACAGAAAAGTTTTGCCAGCTTGCCACAAGGAAAAAAGTAACAGTTGTATAGTGGCAGGCAGCATGGGAGTACAGACAACACACACTTCATATTTTTTATAACGTCTTACGGCGGATGTCTGTGTGATCCACACACCTTGACTTGCCTTACACACCATTTGGATTACAAGTTTTGCTCCGGCTTTTATGGATTTCATGAGTTGAGTAAAAGAGGTAAATAGTAAACTCTTTTTGTTGCTAAGTTTAGAGGAGTGCACACGTTTTGCATCTCTGATTAGCTTCCTTTGTTACTTACAACTTACCCCAAGAAAATCACGTAGCTTTGAAGGATTGGCCAAGTGGAAACAGAAAATACATATATTTGCAATTTTAATTATCAGAGACCATCTTACTCTTCTTCAAGCCCAACTTTGCTCACACACACAGGAGCAAATGACTTCATCATCCTCAAGATCCTATTCATGCTCACTTAAATAGAGGAATTTGTATTTAAGTTAATAACAACCAAAATGTGTTAGTTTGTTATTCAAGTGGAGTTTAAGACCACAAAAACCTTCATTCAGTTGCAAATGTGAAACGATTCTGATAATATTCCAGTTTTCAACTACATGCTAATTTTTTTTTGTTAAAGCGTGCATAATGGATTTAACAGTAAGTGGCTCCATGAGCATAATATTATAGTCGTCCTAGAATTGTGAATATTCATTCCTCGTCAAGGAGAGTAATTTGGCAGTTCTTCACACAGCAGCATTGAAACTGTTTAAGAAAATATAGTACCTACTGGACAACGTGCAATGCAGAAGAACGAACGAAAACACTAACCCAAATCAGCGCTCATGATTTGAAACAAAACAAAGTTTCATGAACGAAGCCATCATCATTGCATTGCATATTGCACACACGGACATTTTTCTTTGTTTAATACGTGTCGGGTCCTACTAAACGTTCTTTTCCTGGTGATACAGTATTCACAAACGCTTCATTCATGGTGGTTGAGTGATAGAGAGTGAGGTTAGATGAGTATAAGGGGAAACTGAGAAACACATTTTGTCACACTTCCTAAAACGCAATAAGGATGTAAATGCAGGTTAAATTATGAGGCTTGTGCGTGCGTTAGTGTGTGCCGAGTCATTCTCCTTCCTGACTGAGACAGCGGGACCGTTACATTTTTACTGGGTGCTTCCAAGGAAAAAAGGCCATAATTGTGTACAATTTCAAGGGAAAAATTGTGATTAAGTGAAGGAAGGTAAAGAGGGGAAAAGGAAAACCACAACGGCACGTCATAACTCAAGAATAACATGAGGATGATGATCATCATGCTGATGACCGTGATGATGAGCGGATGAAAATTACTCAAGAAAAGTGGACGTGTGTCCCTACTATTTGTATCCTCCTTTTTGGCTTGGGCAGCTAGCTTGAGTGAGCTTAAAAAGCGAGTTGTAGCAGTTTACCCGGTTTTCTCCACTTGGCACACACGATTCTTATTCAGTCCCAGTAACAAACCGGGATACATTAACAACTTCACAATGTAAGTTTTACATGAAGCATGCTTTACAAAAATTGTGTAACGAGTGATGGTTTTTCATGATATTTTTCAATTATCATCCCTCTGATGATTACTTGATGACTGTGTGACTGACTGTGACCAAAAAAATCCTGAGGTTTTACAGCTGATAAGACAGCCAAACCAACTCAAGACACTTGGTGTTTCTTCATGGTGTGCATGCTTAAATTCTTCTGTGGTATATATCATTGTGATGAGAATGGGACCTGGGTTGACTTTGATCACCAGATTAGATTTCTTGAATCACTGCACATTTCAAGTTTCGCAATGACTACGACTCCTCAAATTGTTTGTGTGCTATCGCCAGCCTGCCAAAATCATTGCTTGCATATTAAGTCTGGTACATGATAATTTATGCATATCCCCAAATTATGAATGCATTCGTCATATATATTTTTTTCATACTATCATATCAAAAGTTCAGAAGAATATTGAAAATCTCTTTAAATGGCATGAAGCAAGTTGATCTTCTGCTTTCCCGTCACATCTGTCATTTCATTTTTTCTTTCCTGTCTCCAATTCACCTTTATAGTTTTAACCTAAAAAGGATTTTTTCAGAGTATGCTCAAAGTGTCCCATAACGGAACTTCAAGTTTTCCTCCTATCTACATTATGATTTATCTTCATGCGCCCTTTCATACTACTACTACTACTACTACAAGCTCCTGTGGTATATAGTGGACACCAACTTTTATGGCTCCATTAAAAGGATCCTGTTAAATAAATTAGCATTTCATTTTTTATTTCTTCCATTCATCATATCTCATCTCACTCCTGATTCTTCTTGACCACTCAATCTCACGCGTATTCGGAGAAATCAGTTTGCTTGACAGTCAATGTCATTTGCTGCAACTCGAAAACCATCTTGACAGACAGGCAAGCAAGTGAATCAGTCATCCAATTACCCAGCAAGCAAACTCCATTAGAGCTATCAAAACACATTATAATAGACCATAAACCAACTGTACAACGGGCAACAAAAGAGTCGCACTTTTCCATTCCCAAACAAACGCATAATCATCTCTAATAATGTTGCGAAATATGATTTATTTTTCACACTGAGCAAAATCCCGAAGCTCTACAATCAACTAATCGTAAGTAGCAATCACAATCATCATCATCATGGGGAAACAAGGAGACCACAAGAAAGTTTATGTTCATCATGTGTGTATTGCTAACAACACCTCAGTCGTTACAATTTACAATGTCAGTGTCAGGAGAGCAGACAGGGAGCATAAATGTGTATTAGGAATAACAAAACGGAATTTCATTTTCCAAAACCGCAACCCAGCCACAATCCCTTTGAAAAAATGTATCTCAAGTCGAAGTACAGTTTACACTGCTACCGGTTTCTGTTTCACATTTTCTTGTTTTAGTTCCCACAACTTCTTGTGCATTTTGCATCAACTCATAATATTCAATTGGCGGAGGAGTAAAAATGAATTCATAGAAAAGTAGTCAAGTCATGAGATCCACCCAGTGTTGCTCGTCTCACTCAGGTGAAATGTGATGTGATAATAAATGTGATGTCCGGCAACAAAACGGACTATATAGAGCTAACGTTATGTAACCACAAAGCAAACCTATTAGCATTATTGTATGGTAGGAGCATACTGCTGCTACAATTATGCTTACAGCCATGACAGTTACCCTTTCTGAAAGGAATGTGAAGACACAATAATAGAAAACTTGATTATGTAATTGTCAGCAAACGGGCGTACCACCGACAGACACAGTAGCCCACAGCCATGACTGACTGTGTATCTACCCGTGGCTGTAGTACTACATCTTATTTTTAATATTTCTTACATAACTATGTTTTAATCGACCATCCCGTTCTTCGCTTCTTTTCTGTAATCGCTGCAAATAAAAACAATGACCAGAGCAAGCTACTATCGGGGATATACGATGGTTTTTGAAATATGAATTTGTATCAAGTTGGAGAGAATGGCTTAAATGGGCTTTTCTGAGTGATGTGCGGCAGCACAAACTTGTGCAGTTATCTTTGTCGAGCTGAACAACGAACACACAAGTAAAAATTCCTTTCAAGCATTATTAGCCAGGTTGTAGCTGCTGCTTCTCACATCGGTGATGATAATTTGATGTCAAGTACACTTCCATTGTTAGTAAAGTCGAGTTTCTCACGCGTTTTCTGATTGTCGTTGGAATAATTGCCAGAGTTATTATCATTACGTGTCTAAAGGTTTGAGTTGACTGAGACAATCTCTGAAACATCATGTCGAGAAACAGAAGACGAGCGGAGGAAAACTATCTCTTCTTGTGTTTTGCTCTCATCCTTGTCCCCGTCTGTCGTGGTCTACAACGACTGAGAATACAATACAATAAATTGTAATTCCCTTTTTTTCTCTTATGAAATGAATGATGAGGTGATGAGATGAGAAAGATGCTGGTTTACGGTATGCCTTTCTGGGCTAATTTAGCAAGTAAAATAATAATAAGACTTTTTAGTGCTTTCACGACTCAGCTAATGTGCTGTTGTGTAGGCTGATGACTGGTTGAATGTGTGGTTGACTTGGCTTGGCTGAAATGAGTTGTTGACTGGTAGAAAAAAATTAGATTGCATATTGCGTAGTTATTCCAGAGTTGTGTCGTTTAAGCACATTACATGCTTCATCTCATGAGAATATTTCCGTAATGGATCCCATCAACATTATGCATTTTGCGCACATCAAATCATGCCATGCATTATTATTGTGGGCCATGGCTTTTAAAAATAAGTACATGCTGCAGAAAATTATATTTTGTTTCTTTTTTATTCGCAGTATCCTATCCAGCAATGAACATTGAGGTTGAATGAGGAGAATGAAAAACCATATTTAATTTGAAAACTAGTGTTTGAGTGAGAGGGAAGGCATCAATAGTTCTGGAAGAAACTTTCATGTTGAATTTACTCTGGAGCTCGAGTTCTGTTTCCGAAAGTGCAATCAGTGAGTAGTGATTCGAAATTCAATTTGTGATTTAGTGAATTTGTTGTCTGTACTGAAACTTAACTTTCATTTCAACAAGTACTTAAAGTGTGAAAAGTCTGTTCCACGAAAGCAATGTGATGACTTAACGGACCAATTAATTGCGCGTGCAAAGCATTCTAAATCTGTGGTCACCCAGATATTAAGTAATGCTGAATGAATAAGGGAATCATGCGTGAAGTGAAATGAGATGAGACCAAACGGAAATATCAGGTCGAACGGAACCATTCCAAGTAAGTGTAAATAAATTCATGCTTAACTTAAACAGTCTTAATAATAAGTTAAAAGGATAAAGATAATCGTATATGCAGTAGGTTGCACGTATTTAATGTGTCCAGATTCTATTGGTGTATCAATCGGCGGCTTTATATTCTACTGTTCCTATTCTGTCCCAAATGAAACAAGATGCACAACACATTTTGCATACTTGTACATTTTTACTATTCTTGCAACAAACAAAGCCAATGAAGCAAAATCTTTTGGTCATAAAGTCGTGACTGAACTATCCTTCTTAACGAATTCCTTCATCCTCCCATTAATATTCCGTCGTTTTCTATGCTGTCTAAAGAATTTATCTTTGTAAGGAGTAAATAAGATACGAAGCTGAAAAAATCAACAAGTGATAGGGACCTGTCCTGTCTTGTCATTCATTTCCCCTCAAACTCATCAATGGAATTGAGACTCAGTCATGAAACTTTCACTGAAATCGAAATATTATGACGGTGCGTGTACTGTGGCCTTCATACAACGTAGTATTTTCTTCTGAATGAACTCATCTAGCATTTTACCATGTATGTATGTTGTACATGATAAGCCCATGCCAAATCCCATGAAGCTCCTATCATTCATGCAAGTGAATTTTGAGTTACATGAGTTGGCTGATTATGATAACTGCATTTTGAGTCATTTAGATAAACTCAGTTTTAGAAGGGTCATCAGTGCAGTAAGGCGTACATAAATGTTTGGATAAAAAGCGAAAGGAGACAGGATGACTTACCCTAATTTTCATAATATTATTCTACTGCGTTTAAGTATCCTTGTGAGTGAAATATGATAAACCGTATTCATTTTATTTAGTATCCTATCATCCATCCTTTCACGTGCAGAAACTTATTCCAATCAAATCTTCTGCAAGTAATTGATCCTCAACGGCCGTAATAATTGATTGAATTAAATTTTAAATCCTTCGCTCACGAAGTCATTTCCCTTGGAAGATCAATAATTATACTAATTTTGAAGCTGTATTCTATTTTGATTAGTTAAATGCAAAACATCAGGCATACCAGAGACATACATAGTATGTATTGGACGAAGCAGCAAATCTTATTGACGAACGTCATTTGTGTATGAGCGTGTTCAAGGACCAAAAGCCCTCCCAAGATTTAATCATGTGTGTAAAGTAAATACATCCAAATTAAGAGTTCTTTTTGAACCCATTCACACGACGACAAAAGTTCCGCACATCTTGAACCGTTGAAGGACCCTTTCATTACTGTCAACGTCAAACAGTACAATGAACTACATGCAACAAGTAGTGTTACGATCTCATTCTCAAAGATTACGATGTAGACATTCTCACTGACTTGCATACATTCAGCTGTCAAGTAGAAAAGCAAATAAACATAAATATGGAATAAACACTTTTGTTTCAGATTTGGGAAAAGAAAAAATCATTTTATTTGATTTCCCTTTCAGTTGGCTCAAGTCGTTAAAATGAGTTGTTCAAAAAATGTAAGTTATTATGTGAGCGACCTCTCAAAAGGCATGAAATGCTCTTTTTAGTGCATTTCCATTTACAGCAGTTAACTTACATGCAATATTAAAAAGTATTATCCTCATTCCTATATCCATCCTCGTGCAAATGTTCTAACAGTTTCATTCTGTGTGGTAAAAGTAAAATCCAATGAAAAATGTCGATTGGTCAGTCACTTGTTTATGCATCTATTTATTCTTTTTGAAGAAGGTATTATGTGTATTGGCGTTTTCTTTTGTGGGACATACATGTCGTGATCATATTAAACATTCATTCACAGCGGTGTCACTCGCTCCACTCCAAAACATAATTTGCTTTTTATTCTCAGGCACACACTAATCGCATTACCTACATATTGTTCATGTGCATAAGTATCATGTATCCTTTCTTTAAAAAAGCAGATAAGCATTGTTTGTAATAATGTTTCTACTAATATGGCTTAATAATTTTCTCCTTTTAATATATTTGGACATAAGATTTTCCACTGGGATATGGCCCAGTTAGATACGACATGATCCTTAAGGTTCCTGCTGCTTTACATCTGTATGGTCTTTAGCTCACTGAGATTTTTATCCCTTCCCTTTCTTCTCATAAGCATTTCAACGATGATATTTCTTCTCCCCCTGGTTGACCCGTCGTATTACAAAACAATATCGAATGTAAAAGTCAAAATAACAGCTCATGGGGGTGAAAAACGTTGCGAAATTAACACCCTGAATTTTTATTGCATAGGTGTAATAAATAGGTGGATCGGGCAGAATTACTTTATTTTTTCAACGGAATTAATTTGGGCAGCAGCTACTGTGTCATTTTCAGACTCAATTTTAGAGTGGGAGAAATTTTGTGTATGTACAAGCAACATGATGCGTAGGCATCTTGCATTTAGGGGTTTGCCATATCTTTTTATCCTTCGTTCATCAATAATCACGCACAAAAAATAGGATTAATTGCTTATTACAGGTGGTGTCAGCATTATGGGCTATTGATTTCAATTAATGATGATCAAATGGAAACTCTCTGATGATAGACAGTTATCAGGAGTTGTACCGCACCTTCTTTGGTTTCCTTCACACTTTAGATCACGTATCTCAACTTGTACTCTCATTATTTATGCCAGTATATTACCTTCCAATTTAGTGCTACGGCTACTACACTAATATATATTATAAAAAACGGTAAGTGAGCGATAGATTTTTGCCTCTAACAATCCCAGTGTGAGCTGAGTTGGTGGTGTGCACGCAGATTGCAATTTTTACGGCTACATCAAGTCTGCCTATTGCCTCTTTTGTTGGGGCGAACGAAAGGCTGGTGTGGCGATGGGGAATCAATGAACGCATCTCTTATCAAGATTCTTACGCTAATTAGGTGGCAAATGGAGTTGTATACGGTATGCACACTACTTAAGCATTTCATTCAGGTATTAAATACCTAGTGGAAGTCGCAGAGTGTGTAAAATTGTTTGCATATACTTATTAGCTACTCATTTCTGCATAATAAATAAGAAGAGGCATGAAACAGTAATCAGCTACTCCATTTTCCATTTACGTTCAGTGAAGCCTTTTACATTTTTTACTGCTTCCTTTCGAATATGTAGATGGAATGGAATGGTATGATGGGGAAGCTTAGTTTGGCCATGAAACCAGGAGCAACTTTTGTACATGGGTTTGGACCGAAGAGATGAGATGTGGCTTGACGAGGAGAGATGATCGGTGATGTTGGTCACTTGTCTGCTCATTTCTTAATGATTATTTATCTCCTGTGAAAAATTACCTTCTTTGGTACGCGGGCATTGAAGATTCTACCGAGAATAATATTGTACCTACTTAACATGCGAAGCTTCCAATTGTCATTCAGTCATTGTTCCCTTATGCATATATTGCGTGAAGTCTGACAAGCTCCAATAATGAGAAGTTGCTGCTGGTTATTTTCTCAAATAACAAAGTTTATCCTCTCATTCATTCTACATTGTTGATTGTGTTGAAAAATAACTAAATCTATTTATACTCAGGAATGTAATTGGATGTAAAAATAAATTAGTAGAGCTAAATACTGTTGTATGTGTACTCAACTACTACAGTAGATACAGAACCGTTTAGTGAAAATGACGATATACGTAACTTTGCATGCCTATATGTTCATTTGTTTTGTTATGCTTGCATTTTCAAAAATAAATATGTGCATAAATCGTACAGACAGTGTTTTTTTATCAAAGTGTGTAGTTTCCACTTTTCTACTTGATAAGCTTCTGGGTTGAATAATTTGACTATTAAAGACTTTATCAGCAGAAGCAATCTTCATATATCATAGATGTATTGATGGTTTTTCTGTGCAGTTCATGCACATTTTTTGCATGCAAGGCAGATTGGCAAGTAGCCCGACCAACGGATTAGATGCCAATAAACGACACTTGTACATAATAATCATACAATATATAAATGCTTCTTGTACACAAATTCGTACAAAATGCTACAACGTAACCTCTCTGTGAGAATGTAAATAATTCTCAGGTCAACTCACGTGTTAATTTTAAAGTATGCAGCTTTCTTAATATACTACTACAGCAGCCAACTCGTATTGTAGACATATGAAATGACTTGTGAATATGAACATCGGAGCTTGCTAACAACTAGTAAACTGTTGGCTGTTACCTGAAATTGTAAATTCCTCACCTGTGTACCAAAATACCTAAATTATGCACGGATAGACATAATGGATGGATGGAGTTTTGATTTGTAGGTTAATTCGTGCATCAACAATCAAACATGCTTTCAATAGCTTTCATATTCATTCACTCATACAACATGTGTACATTTCCATTTATAATCCATTTAGAAGCTAACCTTGTTAAGCAGTCGAGTTCATAAGAGCAGCGGATAACCACTGAAATCTTACATACATCTGTCTTTGAGATATTTGTATTGTTGTTGCACACTGCATTTCACGCTGCGTGTTGCACTTGAAGAATTTATTTCATTCATTCATCCACATCCGACCGAATTAGCAAACTAGCAAGCACTTGTGACAATCATAATATGTACATAGATAAGAGTTATTTATATTTTTTACTATAACCAAGTGAAACCGTGAAGTATTCATGGTATTTAAGTGTAAACATTCCTCAAGTCGGATTAATTTTTGAGTGAAATGAGGATGCCGACTCAAGAGTCGAATGAAGATGGTTAACATGCATTAAGTTGGTCATACAGGTCATCTGCATGATAGTCTCTTATTCCCTTCCTCTCTGACATTACATTGCTCCTCTTGAGATATTAGGCTTGAGCAACCAAAGTAAAATCGACAAAAACCAAATTTACTGTTATACACCACCACACCGACATATTACGAACATACATTACACTAGTATTTTGATTCATTTGCATAGTTGAAATGTGGAAATGTTATAATGGTTTTGTATAGGTATACGACATGAGAGTTTATTAAAAATCGTGACCAATTCTTAAATGCATCTCTTGGTCTCAGCAATCTTTTAGTCTGCAGGGAAATTATGTCTATCGAAATAACTATTCAAATTCAGCATTCAATGATGCGATAGCGTGCATATTGAATGGTTAGAATTAATGTCCTGTTGTTTATCCTCAATTTCTTTTCCCATGCAAAGCATTTTCTTCTTCTTCTTAAATCTCATTAGGCAGGTCTAAAGATTGTTCATTAATTAGTAATACATACCCTCAATACATTTTTGAGGATGAGATAATACCGAAACTCAAATAATACCACAATGGAAACTATATATTCATGTACATTTATCTGTCCAAGTCTAAAAATGCAATTGCGGATGCCGATATATACGATGATTAATTTCAATGAAACAGAGAAAAGATATTGAGGATGATAACCATAACCATACTTAAGTAGTTTTAACGGAGCTGTCGCTCATTTTCAAATAACGAAAGAATGCATTGCGCCATAAACATCATCTCCTCATCACATATTAAATGCCTTGTCTTGTCAGCCAGCTCTTGATCATTATTTTACTTCATCCGGCCCTTTCTTTTTGATTGCCAGCGGGATTATGAATTTCAATCAATTTCAATTAAACCTTTCTCACAAACACAATAAGAAAAAATGAAGAGTGAGAGAGATGATGGGGATGATAGAACAGCGGGTGAAGTAGTAGATTGAAGGGGTGTTGAAAATATTACACCACTTACTGTCTCTCATCTCATTCACGCTTGATTTACCGGGTAGTTCTTTCATTCCTACTCCTACTTACTAACATATTATACCTGTTTTTTTTGCAGTGATTTTTTTTTCATTTCGCAAAGCCAAGATGAGAATTACTGAGTGATGATAATATGCGTAAACCATTCAGTCCACTCATTTTTTTCAAGTCTTTAAATTAAGTAGGTATAATTTCCATCAAACCTAAGCCAAAACCGGCTGGTCAACTCTGTAATATAATGAGTATCCAATATTGTATAAAATGGAGGAATAAAACAATGAGATCACTAGACCATTCATCGTCTCTCGAGCTAAAACAAAGTATGTCCATTTGAAGTAAATCACCCGCATATTATTCATCGTATCGTGTGCTGTTGTAGTCGATGTCGATTTGATAGTGGAAGCTGACAACTTTTATAATCTGCATAAATAACAGGAGTATGTGCACAACAAAGAGGAATCAATGGGAAAAGGAGGAGCGAATACATGTGGGATACACGGTTCAACACTTTTGCCATTGGCATTTTATTCATTATTTTCTCTGAGAGTAGTCGAGTCTCCGTTGCTTTCAATGTCCAATATATTTCACATGAGTTTCCTTGCTCGATCTATAAAAAAGGGTGAAATAATAACTAACCCCAACTACACCATACAGTCGAGCAACAGGTTCCCGTTAGAAAAACAAGTCTACTAATGATAATAATGAAATAAACAAAATAATCACTTGTCCTGTTGATTGAGTTTAAAATAGAGGTGCGCAGGTGTATGATTAAAGTTGAACCAGAAAATTGCTATTATGACATGCCCGATATATTAACGATATTATATTATATTTTACCACGCGAGCATTTTAAAAAGTCATCATAATTTTATCCTTCGGTACCCTTTTACATGTTTTTCTTGTTGAGTTGAGAATAAGACCACCAAACCACTTGAGGACGACGTTATGATTCATATGACGAAATTGCCATATTAGATACTCTATCTCATCATCATCATCTTTATACGAGACATATTGACATATTCAGACCTGTAACCTGCGGTGCTGCATCATAGAGAAAGAAAAGCTTATGTGGTTATTATTGTTGGAGATGGAGGATGATGGTGTATGACATCAAAGTAAAATGTAGCTACAAGTTAATAAGCAAGCCCGAGATTACGTTTTGTCGGTAACATTACAGTTTAATGCTCAAATTCATGTTTGAGTGATACCGGTTTCCTCCTTTGATTTCTTTACTGGTATAAGCTCCAACGTCTGCCCTGTGAAAGCTAAAGACATTTTAGCTGAGTTTTTTTTATATCAAAAATCAAAGACAGCGCTCCTCATTCTTCAAATCTAAATGTTTTGTGACGATAGACACTCACATTTCCATAATGTTTATGACAAACTTACTGGCTGTAACCTTCCCTTTATTGTTATGCAGATATTTTGCCATTGTCAACAATGGGACTCATGCAATTTTTAAACTTAAATCCCTCTCCTAGAATGGACACATGCTGGTGCTGTATAATATAAAAAAGATATGCAGAAATTTATATGACGCAATTTAGTGCACATGGGATTGCATTCTGCACTCAAAATCCGGGAACTTTTTTCTTCAGACTATAATCACGTCATATCTCACTGTGTTTGGCAAATTACCTGAACTAACAATGCATCACGTAATTTTAGCAACAAAAAAAATTGCTGACCACAGGAGTGAAGCGTAAAACACCGACAATTGTTTGTTGAGGGATACCAAACCAAAGAGGAACTGATTTGTTGCGGTACACTCTCTGCCAACCTAGTATGCATTTACCTAAGCCATTATGAATGTGAGTGAATCATAGAACACACCTTAAATTAGTTGAGAAAAGGAGTAAACTACTAAAACTAAAAGAAAAAAAGTTATGCAATCCTGTTGTTCATGATTCCTCCATTCATTACGTGCAATAACCCAATGGAATAGTTTGTGAAAATAGCGGGATCCCTACATGTAACATACAGTTTTGTAATGTATAATTATTATTGTTGATAAGTATTCCATTTTTTGTTCGTCATTGTTTATACCCTCACCGTAGTAGTTCTCGGGAATTAAGTGAGGGAATCAGCGGCATTCACCTCCTCAGGAATCCCATCACATGCAAAAACAGAGACGCATGCTTTAGCATAATGATCATCAACACTATAAAAAATATATTATTCCGCACACATTGCTTTTACCTACCAACCAGATCAGAACTTCTTGAAACTTTAGCAGACAACAAGGAGAAACAGTATATATTATATAATACCTACCAAACAAGTGAACCGAGTTGCGTACGTACTTACACACAACTCAAAAATTTTATGCATCCGACAAAAAAAATTTATACCATGCTTGACTCATAGAAGAACCGAGAGGAAGCTTCAGCCAAGCCTGACAGGTACACTTTGAAATATTGAAAAACGAAGAAAATCTAGTCTAGTTTATCCATCCTCAAGGCAAGTGGCAAAAAGGAAGTGCACGGCTTTTGCTTGTACTTGCCTACTACTTCTTACCGTATCTCACAGCTTCAGTTTATAGAATAGAACTGAAGAAGAAAAAAGCAGTGCAATGTGCCATGCCATGCCAGGGCGGATTCCTTGTTGAACCAGACCAGAAGCAAAGAAAAAATTGGTATCCTGCTAATAAAAAAGCGCATATAGTTTGAAAGAGAATTTTTACCGAGAGGGAACAGTCAGTGATTTCCGCAGTTGGTGTTGCTTGTGTGCGCTGATAGAAAAGTACTGATTTAACGTACACATTATTATTACAACCAACGGAACTATTTCGTTCGATGGGAACGGCACGTAGTTCACGATGTTTTACTACGTAACTCCAAGTTTACGGGGGTAAAAAAATCAAAAATCTTTGCACTAACCTAATCATATGCGTACGTGGGCATAAAGAGAATGTTAGATAAGTTATGGAGTTATGAATTTCAAAAATTTAACGTCAAATTCACCTAAACACCGTGTTGTTTTGTAATGCGTCAGTCTTGACGGTTTATGGGATGCTTAATTACACTCAAGAAGTGAAGAAAAGAGCTGCCTATTCCGCACCCTGTTTCTTGTTGTCGGGTAAAACTGTTACTTCCGACTCCCATAAAAGGTAGCTGATCTGAATTAGTAATGGGGTTTGTTCGAAAGAAAATAAAGATAAAGATTAAGGTATGATGCAAGGCGAGTGCTAGGGTGAGTGCGAGATTAAAATGTTTCCTCGTTAATTAAAAAGATTAACAGTTTAGATATTTATTAGTAATTATAATTTTTTAAATTATTCATGGTCAATTTCGATTGGAAATGCTATCCTGAAACTTGAAACATTGGTATAATGCAAGGAATTCATCTGAATGATGCTATGTTTAAATAAGCCTAATTAGAGAGTGCTGAGATATATGATGGACTTTTAAAAAGAGAAACAGGCAGACAGCTTGACGCTCCCGTAATGAAACAAATGATGATTCCCCTTCCATTCATGCTTTCCATGAATATGCCTTTATGTTCTGCTGAAGCTGGTGAAAAGAAAGATGACGTTTTTAGAGAGATGGGAATCCTGCATAGCATGACAGTGTCAGCTCATCATCACCATATTCAATGCTCTATTCATATTGTACTGTCGTACCGTCGTGGTCGCCGTCGCAGAGACAAAAGAGACAGGACAATAAAGCTAAATCAAAGCATGTCAAGCGAACCGTGAATCAAAATGTGAAGGGACGGTCGAGTCGACGGACACTGTACTAAATTTTCTCCTTGTTTGTTTATATAGCTTCCCATGTTGTGTTATAATATCCGTTTGCTGCTTTTACATTTGTGCATCATTATCTTTGGGGAAAAATCGCTCGGTAATGCACCAGTCATTATTTACATCCAACTGGGACATTAGAGCATCACAAGATATCCTGTTCCTTGTCAAGCTAATTTAAGTCAAATAATTTCACATTAAACCGAGAAACGGTTGATTGTTGTAAATATGGACAAAGAGACGGAGACGAACACCATTGCCTTTAAGCTACTTTTACTATAAAAAAACTGACCGAAAGCATACAAAGCACATATAATAATAATACGCTGCTAATCATATTCAAATTTACTTTGCATATTATGCTCAGTCTATAAAAATGAGGCTGCCTCATTTTTTGGGGTTTACAAGCCCTGTATTTAATGCCAAACCCTCATTAATATTATGCACATCCGTTAAAAATTTTCATGACATGTAGCTACAAGCAACCACTATTAATGTTGATGCTCATACTCAAGATGAAAGTTTTTAGTTTGAGGTATCTTCTGTACACACAACAATAATGTGCTTGTTGGTTTCATCCCAAAAATGGCATATCCACTTGCTATAGCCACACACACAACCACAACAATCGGCAAACACTTATTATTAAGGCGAGCACATTGTTGTTCTTTCATTCTGATTTTGGACAACAGACTGACCAACTATGAAGAGGAAGGAACTCAACTCGTATCACATTACTTATGCATGCATGCATGCATGTAATGAAATAGGAATGTAGGAAGCAACATTAACACAATTTCAAAATTTCTTGCCTTGTTAGTAACACATATTATATTCACGGCAGAAGGGTACACACCTACAACAAAATGCAAACATTTTAAATTGTAACAAATTGCCTAATGTGGTTTTTAGCCTAAAAAGCATCTCAAATGACGGGCCAGATTCGATTTGATAATTTAATGAGTATTTGTTTCAGATTTATAGTTCGTGTTGCGTACTCTACTAAATGCATCAACATTACCAACAAAATAGCACCTGTTGGGTAGTATATGTCATGGATGTGCGAAACGAAATTTGTTTTGTGCACGTCACAATTAATTACTGCACCTGTTTATCCACGCTTCGTCACTTGAAAAGAATGTTGTACAGGAGGACTCTAATGAAATGTTGATGTGTGATGAAACAAACGTATACAAATTATAAACATAAAAGGGCATAACGCACCTGCGTCGCAGCAGCCCCAGCTTAGTGACAGTTGACAGTCTGGCAAGCCAAGCATATATTAAAAAACAACAATTTTTTTGGGTGAAATGGACAGTCATATGTATACCTGCTTCTGGCTCAATCATTTTATTGCAGTAATTAGGAGTGAAGATGATAATATAATTTTATATGAGCAAATATTCCACAGTCATTCCAAGAAAATTACGTGATAATTGTGCTGTCTGGGCATAGCAGCATTATTATAACAGACAGGAGATTTCCTATTCAACAAAAAATTTGACTCTTGTCAAATCCCCCAAAATTATTTTGTTTTGCCGTAAAACAAGAAGAAAAAAACGACAAAGATATCGTGTAGCATATTAAATGTAGCTTTTAAAAACGAAGAATTTAGTATTCATACATAATTTGGTCATCATCACAATTTTTGCATCATGTTCATGCACATTGCATCACTAGAATTTTCATATCATTATCATAGGAAACAAACATGAGCAGCCGAAAAGAAAAAAATGCCATATGCCACCGCATCATCATCAATGTGTGTGTGTACATGATTCTACTGTACATTTTTGCTATAATCATCACCGCAGGAACAACAAGAAGCTGAGCTTAAAAAGCTAGCCAAACGACTTTGTTCACTTTTTCTTTCTTTTGCAAAACCTTTTTTTTTCTTCAAAAAAAACCAAAACAATAGGGCTATCTCAAGAAGACAACAATAATAATAGTTGTTACCTAACTTGTTACCACTTTCGCAGTGTAGTTGGGTTCGTTGCATGATATCAAAAATGGCTTTTAACCCGTCATGTATTACATTCATGATGATGATAAAATAAAACCTTTTGCTGTAAATTTCATGTTTGCATTATTTTTCCCCTTTTCATTGACTGACTGACAAAACGCGTAATCCCTTTTATTACTTTTTTTTGAAAAGCCCAAGCTTTAGTTTCGTCAACAAAGAATGAAGGCCTCTTCTGAAATTCATGCTAAACCCATGAAATATGGAGAACAGAAATTGCCCAAAAAAAGAAGAGGTCTATGGTTGCGGAGGAGTTTGCTGTTTGGACTTTATTGAAACGATGGTGGCGGTAGCAGCACTTCATTTTAGTGCTTGCTCTCATTTTTGCATTGTTACTTTTTATAAGAACCAATTTCATACAGTTTTATCTGCAAAATCACAAATTGGACTTGTGTGGAAAGACGGATGGAGGATTATCATTTGAAAAATTGGCTATATCATTATTATGTATCATACACACAGGATAAAAAAAGTGAGCTCTTTATTTTGCCTCTTCGTTGCTGTTCCATCCATATCTGTATCCACCTCACCGTCTCCTAAGACCTAATCCTATCGACTCGTCTCTTTTTGAGCAAAACGGAGCGTGTCAAGCAGACCGTAAAGGATGAAATGATCACGATGCAACAATGAAAATGATGTTGATGGCGATGAAGCTCTGATGATATGTAAAGAGATTATTTGAGTAAAAAGAAAGGGAAACAACCTTTCAAATATGCTTCTCTTCTTCTCGGTCATTTTCGCAGGGATGAAGCTGATTTTTTAAAAAACGTTCTTATACTGTTACGTCACTTAATGTAACGTGGAGGAACGATGCTTTTATTCTGAAAGATGCAAATGAATAGAGTCAAAACGGAAATTGTCTCTGCCGATTTTGGTAGAAAAATTGCAGCGACTTGGTTGGGTCTTTTGTGACGAATGGTAGGCAGGAATGTGGTTTCAGTAAAACCATAATCGTTCTTGATTGATTACAAATGAGTGTGATGCACACAGTTCCGTACTTCCGTAATATTATGCTCTGATTGTAAGCATCATGTGTACCTAAACAAATGGTATATTGAATCGAATGCAACTTGAAGAAATGTGTTTAAAATATGTCGCGTATATAGTGGATTTGTTTTTGTTTGCTTTCTTCCCTCAAGTCTTTGCTATTTAGCTTACCTTGATTGATTTTCAAAAGGTAAAAGTCCGAAATACCGTATCATTGATACAATCCGCGTAATGCATGCAGGAAGCTGTAAATTAGACTATGAATGCAACTGCTGCTTGTACAGTTGCACCTAAAGTCTTGAATACATTCTAATTATTGTCAGTTTAAAAAATGAAACGATGAATCTTTATTTCTACTATAAATGGTATTTGTGTTATGAAACCGTATAGTAATCTGTAATCAATATCTTTTTGGTCACTCGTAGATGGAGGTCAAACCAGACACTGGACAAATGGTCATGGACCCGTGCATTATGGCAATGGAAGTAGTCACCCGGAAGAGCGCCTTGACACCCTATCCAGGTAAAGTTTTACAAATTCTACAAAACAACTGCGTATCAGTTTAACTACAAGATTGCAAGGTTGGTTTGAGAGTAAAATACCTTCGTTTATACAAAAAAAATGATAAAATATTTTACTCGCATCAGTCAGTAAATTATTGTATCCCAGTGCTGCAAATTGCAGTACTTTTAAGTTAATGTCATGCTAAATTACTTGCAATTGCACTTCAGTCAAAGTCATGCAATTTTTTCGCCCACTTCCCACGCATTTTTTAACGCACACTCACAATTTATCGATGTAACTTTTTTGTTTCACGATGCAATTTTATACTAAATGGGAACAACAAAAACCAAACATCAAGATCAAAGTTACGAAACAAAGAAAAGTAAGAGCCATCATGATTCAGAAGCCAAGCCTAAATTAATATCTTCTTGTGCTTGACCAGCAAGCAGAAAGTGATCCCAATTTATTCTTTGTGAAAGTTTTCCTTAGATAAAGAATGAGTAAACTTTTACGAACAAGCACAACAATGCCTCCACTTCACTCACAGCCAATTCATTGTAACCCAACCCTTCGACCGATTACCTTTGTTTTTACAAGCAAGCATATCCTCTCGTTCAAGTATTCGAGGCATATATGCAAAAGACATTCAAACAATTAGTTGAATTGGCCATTATCCATATTCCCCTTGTATGTATACCTTCAAGCATCATTATCATTTGAAATGTAATAACTTCTGTCATAAAAACAAGAGCACGTTGGTTGACCTCATCATCAGCATCCTATCATTCTGAGCTCAGCCGAAAAAGATGGATGGTTGCCTCAATTTGTGAGTTTTGTTGTGGGTGTAGCACCAAGAGAGCAATTATTTCGGCACTTCCTCAATTGTCAATGGTTGATTTTCAATACTTAAAAATCCATTCAAATTGCAATTCCTTGTTTCTAAACTAATCTTTCACGATTGCAATGCAAATGACAACCAAATTCACTCTATCGACCACGTAATCTAATTTCCAATCTCAATTTCCCTCACTTGTTCACGCTACCAACGCCAAATTGTGACATTCAACATGAATATGATTTTGTTTTGCAAATTTACTCTCAAAAAGGTTAGCCAATGATACCCAAAGTCAATAAATAAATCATTATTTTGGATTCCTCCTAATAATCCTAACCTTCAAGTTTTCATTTCATTCCTCCCTGTCATTTACACTAAATGCACGTAACTCGAGAAAAAGAAATATATCGACAAGAGCCAAACCCTTTGTATGTACACTTTTTTTTAGTGAGAAGAATCTTTGAATAACTTGACCCGTCGCTCCACCAGTGTAGCATTCAAATTGAGTAAAATCTTACAAAAAAAAAGATAATGATGAAGCACAAATATGAAGTATATATTTTATTACTTTCATCATATTTGAATAGTGATTCTAGTCAAAACAAAAAAAAAACAGAAGAAAGCTTTCGGTCTCTTTCTTTCTCATTGTTTTTGGAGCTTTGTCATCAACAAGAGCAATTTAAAACTTTTGATCTCGTTCCGTCCTTATTTAGAAGTGCTCTTGCTATTAATCACTTAATCTGATGGAACGATGGAACATAATTTCATGTAAATACACATGACAAAACTAGCGCATTTGCTTTTGCTTTCTTAATAAAAATGCGTGGAGATGGAGAAAAAGCAAATTAAGTTTTTTTTCTTCATTTTTTACTCCACATTCATGATGAAGTATGGTCACGGAGTTGAATTGGATTATGTTATGATTATGTCTTCAAATTGTCTATGGCATGGCTTGCTGGTAGGTTGGTAATTTTTTACGTTGGTGGCTCTTCTGGCTCAATGTCTAAACTGATAGTTGTCAGCTCATCATATACATACTAAACGTGGTGATTGTTGTGTGCAGGACGTGATTTAATGTTGTGTAACAACTACTTTTACAGAGCAGTAGCTGGGGTGGGATGCGGCAACACCCTTGTTATTTGAGACAAAAACAACTAAATACTGTTCTTCTTGTCTTTCTTGTAGGATTATTTTTTGATGAAAACAAAACAGGATTAATTCGTAGAACTACGGCATATCTATGTATTTAAAGGAATATAATAGATGGTTTGTATACATGTTCTTGGTGTTAAAAAATCAGATCAATGAAACTGAAACCAACAGCTATATTTGTAGATAAGGTACCGACAACACCAAACAGTAGTGAATTGCGAATAAAACACTCAAAATTAATTTTCAGGTTCTGGACGACTGAAAGAAATGGTGGAACACTTCGCTCTCCAGCTCCATATGTCAAGATACGGAGACAGTGTCTGGAGAGAGGAATCATTTGGGAGGATCCTGATTTCCTCCCATCCTACAAACTGCTGCAGAGATCCAAAAAGTCATCTTACCCCGTCGTTTGGCTTAGGCCCCATGTGAGCAGAAATGCCTTTCGCATAATATATGCTTAATTTTCTTATCTTCTGAAAGCTCAGTATGGTTTAAATGGCTGATGACTCGGATGAATGAAATTAATGTGCTGAAAAATGATGAAGATGTATATTATGTTGTTGTCACTAATAGGAGCTCACGCCACACCCCCGATTTTCCGGTGACACCCCGTGGAGAATGCCCCTAGAAGCTGGTCTTCAAGGAGATATTTGGCTTCTTCTCGCCTTAACCACATTGTCCACGACCCCTAGACTACTTGAAAGAATTGTTCCACTCGATCAAAGCTTTGATCATGGGTACAGTGGAGTGTTCAGGTTGGTTTACCTGATTTCTGTTTCATAGCTGGGAATTTCGCAACTATTTAGCTCAACATATTTTTACTAACATTGTGTGTTTAAACCATAGATTCCGATTTTGGCAATTTGGAAGTTGGGTTGAAGTCTGCGTAGATGACAGATTACCATCATGTCGTGGCCGGCCTATTGGTCTGTCGTGTGCTGATCCAACACAGGGGGAGTTTTGGCCAGCTTTGTTAGAAAAGGCTTATGCAAAGTATGCAATTTACATTTCACAAAATTAATAATAATACTCAAACCTGGTCAACATGCGGGATGATTGTTTTTTAACTGTTTTAGATTATACGGTGGTTATGACAAGTTGCATGAGGGAAGCGGTGCCAGGGCACTTCAAGACTTGACAGGGGGAATTGTTCAAAGTTTTGGTCTCAACTCCCAAGATCGTTATCTAACATATCAAGTGCTAAACTCAGCAGTTCCACGCTCAACTTTAATTGTAGCTTCGATATTACCGGTAAGTTAAATGTATGGTTTTGCTTAATTACGTTAGCTCAGTTCGGGACTACGCATGATGTCATGTTGGATATGCCAACTTTTTTTTTGTTTGAAAATCTTTGTATCCGGCAACATTGAATCTATATGAATGGGATATGTGTGGAGTGGAGGAGAGCTTTCATGTCTTTTAATACAAAACGTGCCGGCCATTTCATTTAAATTAATGGTTTAGCTTTACTGTAAACGCAATCAAAAACCGGTCACATAATTTATTAGTGAATGAGTAGGATTTTATTAATGCTGTATAATTTACATGTTACTTGCTTTTGTGTGCGGGGCAATGTAAGGAACTCTTTCATTTCTACATATTCGGGCCATGCCAGATTTGCGTTTTTAATAGCTGGCGAAAACCTTTGTAAATCTCTACATAATTACTCACATCTTATCGTTTTTAATACAATGTTTTGACTTGAGAATATTATTGGGCATCTTAAAATCATTGGCTTTCTCAAGAACTGCTTTTGGTTGGACCATCTCTCGTCATTATTATTATGATTGTCTGTTTATGTAAAACTCTAATCGAGCTGTCATGTTAGCTAGTACTCATCCATCATGTTTCCACCATGATCTTGTAAAGTTGTAGCTGCTTTTCTTTTTAAAATTGCATGCTTGAGCCGAGTTCATCATAAAAATGGCTTTGCTTTCATATAACTCAACAGCAGCAACAATGATCAGTGAGGAGTATACAAAAGGAACTGCTTCACCAGATACGTTTTCTTTTCAAATCCGCATATAATCCAAGTACATATTTGGCAACCTTTTGAATGCTCAAATAGTATGAGTAGTAAATAATAGTAACTCCATTCATTTTCCATGAGTAAAGATTATTATTGCAAAGATGTTGATAATAATATAAATGTTGTATTCAAAATAGAAAAGTATTATTTACACCAGCCAGCCAGGCTAGTCCCATTATAAGCAATTATTCTTTGTGTTCAGGATCGTGAAAGACGAGCCCTCAAGCTGAGGCATGGGCTTATAACGCACTCTGCCTATGACGTGACTGGATTGGCCCGTGTACGTGACACCGGTAATGGTAATTCAACAATTGGTGAAACACCTCTGGTTCGATTGAGAGGACCTTATGGTAGAGGTCAATGGGTTGGACCGTGGTCAGATCGGAGTATTGAATGGGAGTCACTGCCTGAAAGGGATAAGGAAGTGCTGTCAGTGCGGACCAGAACGGATGGAGAGTTTTGGTGAGTATTTACAAATTTGCATATTTGGTGCAAAGATCAAAGAATTTGCACGAAGAAGAGAGTCCGTTTGTAGGCTAGTTGTATGCATGACCTCTATATTTGTATTCAAATGACTTTTCTTTCACCACTAAACACATCGTCTTTTGAGCCTAATTCGACATGAAAAAGATTGATGAGTAATATGTTTTCCTCTCGCCTTATTTGTTGCTGAAAAAGAAAATTACTCATAATGAACAATTTTTCTTGACAGGATGTCGTTTGTCGACTTTGTAAGAAACTTCACACATTTGGAGCTCGTTCATATTGGTCCGGATGATTGGCTTCAAGAGCCAAGCTTACAACCGAGAAAACCTTGGAGAGCTGTTCTTGCCAAAAGAAGATGGAGATTAGGATATAATGCTGGTGGAGGACCGGACTTCATTGGTATGCATTGTTGTGTGTGAGAGGCGATTATTAACTTCCACCACCCAAAAAATCATATTATAAGCTTCTTGACGTGACGGAATACATTATAAGTGCTAATGTTTGAATGTTCTTGTTTTGAAACTGTCTCTAGAAACGACTGCGATGAATCCCCAGTTCGTAATCCAAATACCTCGTGGAGTTGCTACAAAGTGCCATGTCGTGGTGGCAGTGACCCAACAATATGGTGGAACTGGAGATAATAATACTGCTCAACCAGCCCCAAATAATAAGGATCAAAAGTCAATGAAATCTCCATTTCATGCCATTGGTTTTGCTGTTTATGAAGCAAGACCTAATGTGAACCGTATTACTCCACAATTCGTTGCTGAAAATGTGAGAATTAAAATCGTGCATTTACACTCTCAAATTATATGTTATTACTAAGAGAAAAAAGTGTAATTTTGTCAAGATGAAGTTTGCTTTAAGAAAACATCATTTTTGTAACGCTTTCAGCGGCCATTGGACGTGACTCAGCATTCAGTGTCCCGAGAAGTTGCAACGTTTTTCGCTCTGCCACCCGGAGAATACGTGATAATTCCTCAGACAAAACTACCAAATTGTGAGGCGAGATTCCTGTTAAGAATACTTACGGATGAGCAGAGCACA
The DNA here is from genome assembly GCA_001718145.1 of Orchesella cincta. Classification (NCBI taxonomy): domain Eukaryota; kingdom Metazoa; phylum Arthropoda; class Collembola; order Entomobryomorpha; family Orchesellidae; genus Orchesella; species Orchesella cincta. The sequence goes on from LJIJ01000523.1 coordinate 61,854, forward strand.
ATATGGTATGCAAACTTTTTAGGGTCATGCACACGTTTATGACTTTTATGATTTATTATGCCCATCATTTCATCAAATATACGGATGTGCAGAAATGATTGGAACAGTTTTATAGCGAAATGTCTAATTTGCTTTAACAGGGAAGTTAACGAGGATAACATTCTATACCGTAGTTTTACACTAGATAGTTTTGATAGTACGCTAAGTTCGGTAAGATTATTAAAGGAAATGTGTATATCTTATTTCTGCGTAAATGGAAAATGTATTATTGGAAAATAAAATTTGGTTTTGCAGAATGATATTAGACAAGTACTTTTACGATGGAGTACCACATTCCCGTCGGAAATTGATGCTGTACAGTTTCGAAAATTGCTCAAATCCAAGTGGAAACGTAAGAATGACAATTTCTGCACATTTTCATTTTCATGTTATGAAAATTTGTGAATTTTAAAGAGTATTGCCTTTGTCACAGTTTGGTTATGGACTAAACCTACGTTGGAGTTGTCTAAGAGCCTGATAATGTTAAGGGATTCAAATATAAGTGGACGTCTGGCTATGAAAGATATGCCAGCTCTACTAAATATGCTTCTGTTTTGGAAGGTACAACAAGTAACTATAAATAGTGAATGGTTTTCAATACAAATATAATATGGGTAAACTTTTTACTTTCGTAGGCTGCATTTCACAAATGGGATAAGGGTAAACATGGGAAAACTTCGAGCTATAATATGAGAGGAATGTTATGGGAAGCAGGAGTTGGTGTCTCCAACAAAGTCCTGGAATGTCTCATTCTGAGATTTGCCAGGGACGCTAATCTTACATCCGAGTGCTTTTTAATGGCACTGTTGAGGCTGCATCTTGCACATGGTAAACGAAAATCATACAATTTAAAACGAGTTTTTTAAAAGCCAAACTAGCAGTATAAAATTAATTATTATGTCAAATTAATTTCAGAGAGGTACCACGCTCTGGACACAAAAACCAAGTCAAACCCATTGTCCCTGGAAGAGGTATTCTACTAACACAATACTCAAAACAAGATAATTTCTTACTTCAATAGGAAGCCTATTAAAAGCAAATGCAAATTAATTTTTTCAGATGATACTGATGACGATATACTCCTAGTACGAGTATGTACCTTCGTCATCCGTGAGAAATTCCTGTGTATGAATCAGCATAACCCATCGTAGTGTTCAGTGACTTAACCCTGGAAGCATTTTGTTAAGAGTAGTATTTGAGTTGTAGCAGTTTAATAATGTTAGGAAGAGTCTGCAAATTTGGTGGTATTTAAGTGATTTACTACTTGATGTAAGTACATGATCCTCATGTGCTATGTTATACGTATATGTAGCAGTAGTAGCATGTACCCTACATCGTTAGCATATATTTATAAAAATTTATTTTGTTTTTTTACACAATATTCAACAGTTGAAGTTCTAGTCAATGCCAAATCGGTTTATAAGAAAGAACCATATTCCAAATAATGTATCCGATTTTTTTACAAACCAATAAACTCGTCAGTGTGTACTTCAAAAGATGTTATATAATTATTGAAATGATATATGCATAAGTTTCCCGCATACAGATCTGACATCCATAATCATGAAATCCCGTAAGGAAACGTCACCTCATTTAATCGCAATCAGTTTAGTTAAAAATGGTAATGGTTGAACGGAGTCAGATTGGCATACTACAAACCGTTGCAGTTCTCGCACATGGTCAGTTGGCGATTGCCGATTCATCCTCCTCCGTTAGAACCTTCAAATGTGAAGGAACCATTACCAAAGGTAAAACTGACTTTTTAGTATTGTATATTGAGAGCGGAATACCTCATTATTGCTGACTGTATACTTTACATACTTAAACCTATTCAAATCAACGCTCCTACTACCTATAAGGATACCAGCATCAAAGATAGCATTAGCTTGTAAAATCTTATGCATTTAAAAACCATTTTTAATTGTTGAAATTCTACAAATTTAATTAAAATACTACTGTAGACGTGCATAATTTTGCAGCGGGAAGTCTAACATGGGATAATATCTATAGGTAAGGTAAAGACATAGCTTTTTTTAGCGTACCTAACTTATACTCGCATCTATGTATGTACTTTACATGTTTTACTATAGCCTGTTGCATGTGGAATACTAAGAATCAAATGCCTGTTTTTTCGCTGTGCCATGCATGTGTATAAAAGTATAAAAGATTTCATCTACTTGCAATGAATAGTAATTCGTGATTCATTATGTTTCCCTAAAAATCAGTTACAATAAATAAATGATATATTTCATTCAAATGCTTATACTTTTCAGACACGCATTAATTTAATTTTCATTTACAAATTTATTTTCGACAAATTCAGTAATATTATTATATATTATATTCTATTCACTTTCTCGCTTTCACGTTGGTTGATTTCTCTAAAAGAATTCTCTCAATCATTCTATTAGGGTTTGACAAGACATAATTTACCCAATTTTTTCGTAGCTTTTCAATAACGAACTGTACCATACGGTTGCGCTGCGGCAGTTGGAGGAGGAGGAGGCATGGCAGCACCGTACGGTTGATTTGCAGCAGTGGGTGGAGGGGCAAATTGTTGATTTGAAGCTTGAGGGGCGAATGCTGAGCCATATGGCTGAGTCGCCGCAGTTGGAGGAGGTGGTACAGAGGAACCAAAAGGCTGATTCGAAGAAATACCAGTTCCATATTGCTGAGGTGCACCGACCGAAGGAGTCATTATATTCGATCCGTATTGCGATGGTGGAGGATGCATAGCTGAGCCATACTGCTGTTGTCCTGAAGCACTAGGGGGAGGAGTGGTGGTGGATCCATATGGTTGTGAGGCAGCCGTAGGTGGTGGTTGAACTGGAGCACCATACGGCTGATTTGCAGCAGTTGGAGGTGGAAAGTTAGTAGCAGTGGGAGGTGGTGCAAAGTTTCCACCATACGGCTGACTTGCTGCAGATTGAGATGGCTGAATTCCACCACCATACGACTGAGTTGCAGCATTGGGTGGTGGAGGGGGAGCAGCTGCACCGTATGGTTGCGACGCGGCAGTTGGAGGTGGTGGTGGGTAAGCACCACCAGGTTGAGGAGCAGCCGCATTAGAACCGTAGGAATACGACGCTGCTTGCACAGGTTCAGGAGTTGTCCCAAAAATTGGATGCGTAATGAGTTGCTGATTGTTAGACGGCTGCTGTAAACTCTGCAATTGTTCAAATGTAATTAAATGAATAAAAGTTACAACGAACAACTAAGAAATACTCAATTTATTCAATGTTTACGGCTTCATACCTTGGACTTGGCAATTATTGGCGGTGGGTCATTCCAACCACTTGCAACATTAGATACAGGAGGTCGTGGTAATGCATTTCCTGACATTTTTCGTTGTAATGGTTCGTGAGTTGCAGGTGGAACCATTTCTGCTGCAGCTTCTGAATGGTAAAAGTTCAAAACACTTTAAGTTCCTGCATACTTTATGTTCAACGAAAGCCGCCAAAATATAAAGTTAATACGAACCTGCAGGATTGTAAAGCGTTGGCACACCGCCTGGCGTTCCAGTAGTTGGTGGTCTTGGGGGCAATCCTGTAGGAACTGAATTAGCAGCGTTTGACTGCGCATAGGATAGTAGTCCAGGATTATTGGAAGGAGGAGCAGGACTAAATTGATTTGGTGCCCCATAGCCCGAATTGAGAACACTGGAAGTATTATATGTAGCACTAGGAGGATGCACGGGTCCAGTTAGGTTGCTAAAATCTGTTGGCTGATACACATCTGACCCACGTTTCACAGGAGCAGATGGGTGTGATGGCCTTTTGTATCGAAGGCCAGCAGCCGAAGACTCAGATGATTGTCTACTCCGAGGAGCAATCTGCTGTCGAGTTGGTCTAACATAGCCCAGGGATAATTGCAGTCTTTCTTTAAGGGTATTTATTGATGGGTCATTGGAGTCCTTCAAGTAGTTCAGAGCCGTGTCCAAGCATCCTTGCGATGCTAAGATGCTGGCATACTCAATCATTTTACCAGCAAGAGAGCCCCCGCCAAGATTTGCATCTCTTCCCCACATATCTGCAGCCTTCTTTAAAATCATAACTTGTTCCACTAGATCCTGTATTAAAATTAAAATGAACATTATATTATGTCTTACGGGATAGTTTTATTTTTCATATTTCTTCACAGAAATAAAAACAAAACAGACTTCTTAAACACATGCTCTATTCCTACGACTATACGCACCTGAAGCTCATCAGGAGAAGATCCTTTTCCAGAACTTCCCACCCACGCATCAACTAATTGATTTAAGCTTCCTGAACAAATGAAACATAACAAGGCACCTTGTACAAGATTGTCGTTTTTGGTTCCTAGTAAGCGCTGTCCCAAAGTTTCTGCAAGTCCGAGGCACAAATATAAATTTAAAAATTACTGTTTCATAATCATATCAAATATTAAACTCAACAACAAATATTGAAAAACATACCTGCCACGGTTTGAAACTCTGTTTCGTCAGCATATGTTAAAGCCGTGGCCAAAACTTGCTTCCAGCTTTCCAGCTCGCAATTCGACACAAGATGATTTAAATCTTGGCGTACGACAGCCCGAATCATATTTGTAGACTTTCCTTTCACTTTCTGTGGGTTGTAATACATAGACACTAGTTAGGTTGCACTTGCAAGTTCCAACGTTTAATTCAGATTACTAAAATAGTGTTGAATATTCTACCTCAAAATATTTCATCTGAGCTTTAAACATCAATTCAGAACTGCCTTTGGAGGCTAAAAGTAATGCATCCGCCCATCGTTCATTGTCAAGGCACAAATATACAGCTAAATCAATATTTCCACATAGAAGGGCTTGATTTATTCTTCCATCGGTTGCTAAAAAAATGCAATGCATATAATTACATTTAACATCAATATTTAAAAATAATTTTATAAATGCATTCACAAATTTTGTCTTACAGTCATCTGTAGGTACGGAGAATTCGGGTATCTTTTCAGGTTTATCTAATCCGCCGATACCATTCTGATAGCCGGATAGTGCTCCTAAATTATCATTGACCTAAAATAAACCAACAAAGTTTTAGACATGTAAACAATGTCTCGATATAAATCAACTGAATTTTACTCGTACGTTAGCATTTCCAAGTGCATCAAAGTCATTGGTTAAGGCATCTATATCACCAGTGTTGACGATTTCCTGCAACTAAAAAAATACACGAAGTGTTGGCAAACAATTAAAAGCAAAAAATGGTAAAGCAAAGAATAAAAGTTCAAATACCTTCGTAGTCATTTCTGACGTATTAAAACCAAGAAGAGCCACATAAGCTTGACGTGGATTTTGGGAGAAACTGGCCTGCAAGAACTCCCAAATACGGGCTTCTTGACTGTCAGTTGCAACCCTTGCCTAAAGATTTATATCAACAGCGTTAGCTTTAACTTCAACTTGGCACCTGGATTTGTGTACAACTGAAATTATTAAATAAACTTTGCACCTTTTCAGAGCAGTAGTACTCTAGTGATCCCGTCTGAAGGGCTTCCTCAAGCTTTTTCGATCGATCAATAAATTCTGGCAGTGTGACGATCTGAGAAATATTTACATTTCCAGTGACTTTATCTGGTTGACCTGCTTGGGTTGAAGGAGTTCTAACGTTCTGAAATGATATGAGTCTTCCTCCAAACTGAAATCAGACAATGTGATGTTTGATAATGTTGACAATGATAAGCAGCTTTCATGTAATTCATTGCAGTTTCTTAACAAAAACTTACTGCAAAGCTAACTCCTGATGGACGCTTCATCCATTTCGGAGGATCTCGTAGCTGTTGAGAAGATGTTGGCTGAGTTGGTAATGGAGCATGTGACATACTCATATCCATTCCTGGAAAGCTATCAGCAAGTTTTGAAGATGTCACCGGTTGCTGTGCTCCCCCTGAAAGACCGTACATGCTGATACGTCCATCAAATGTACACGAGGATACAACGATGGGATTTTTTGGACAAAAGCTAACATCAAAACTCCACTGTGATGAAGTAGGAATGTCTAGAACCATTTCGTATCCCTACAAATTTCAGGCTATTAATAACATTTGAACTTGTACACAAAATACGTAATTTGATGGAAGAATCTTATATGATAATACCGCATGAGCATAGTTGGGATTCCAACACAAAATTCTAGAATCTTTCCCGCAAGACAAGAGCAATTCTGGATCTTGAGCACACCATGACATTCCTAAAATGCCTCGTTGATGTCCTTGAATAACTCTCAAAGGTGACGTGGCATATCGAAGGTCCCATAGTTGAATAACTGGACTGGCATCATCCTCCGATGCTAGACACATTTGTGTTGCAACTTCAGGATGCCACCTTACGCACTTATACCTTATCTTCAGATTAATATAAAATGGAATACAAGATTAGTAAACTGTTTTACTACAAACGATATTTGATTTGAACGAAATGTTCGTCGAAGACTTACTCGTGATGTCGCATCTGATACTTTTATAACTGGCTCATTTTTTCTTAGATCCCAAACGACACATCTCGCAGGAAAAGTGGAGGCAAGAATGTGTTCCACTGTAGTAATAAAACAAAGTACAAGACATCAATATCAATGTTGCGTCATGCTGGGAAATCCAATAATTTCCTGAAGGACTTTTCAGTATAAAGTACCTTGTTTGTTCCATTCCAAATCAGTAACATCATCAGCCGGTTGAATTTTGGCACCTGGACTCATTGGCACTTTGGGATTTGTTAAATCCCAGATAAAAATTTCTGACTCCGAGGCTCCAGATGCAATTAAATTTGGCTAAACCAGAAAGCAATAAACTATTATTTGTGCCTATTGTCAAACAAATGGAAAATTTAATTAATGAAAAAACACCGCAGAACAAAATGTATCTTATAATTACCCTGAAGCAGTTAAAATCTAAAGCTCTCACGGGTCCAGCATGCTTTGATTTTGTTAAAACAATTGGATCCTCATTTTGAAATAATTTATACGCATTAAAAACTTGCATCACACCTCCATCACAGCCACCAACTATGAGCCCGGCAGGATACTCATTTTTCTCTCCTCCAACACCGTGACACCCCAAAAAACATTGTATAACAAATTGACAATTGACGACTAAAAACTTGACAACTCAACCATTGTCAAAGTTTCCCGTTCCAACTTACCGGTTTTCACAGGTATACGTTGCTTTTACAGGCACATCCAAACCAGGCTCATTCACATTCAGTTGATACAGCTCAAGCGCAGCATTAGTACTGAAACTGCTATCCAACTGTTGAGCTGCAGTACCAGCCGCTAAATAAATATTATCGAGTTTAGCCGGCGACCAGGCTATGCTGGCTGTTCTATCAATCTCTTTAATCTTCATGATGATTGGAACACTATCAGCTAAACACAAATAAAAACACACATACATTTTAGATAAATTCAACACCATTCAATGGCACAATAGAATTAAACGCTTTAAACAATTAAAAATTACCTAATCTTGCAAATCGGTACCGGTTACTGCTAATCTATATTATGTCAACTGTAATCTCACAAAATGTTCCTTCAATCCTCTAAAATATTCACATCCACTCACTTAGAAAAGCTTAAATTATCTAATGGCTATTGATTATCGCTCACAATACAATTTACTGATTGCTAAAACTTTGAAATGTACTGAAAGAAAACTTAATTTTGCTCGTGATATGTTTAATAATACTACTCCTCAAGACATTCTCAGTCCTTAGAACTACACCACCTTCTTGTCACTGATGGTCTCGACCACATTCGGGAACTTGATCTTCTATCTTCAACCGTTTCCCAAAATCCTATAAAATCCAACAGATATCAAACATTTAAAAAATCATACAACACCATATCTGATCAATAACCATCCAATTAAAGATAACTTACATAAAAGTTAACAAACTAAATACCTGTGACAGGTGACAAATAATAACAAAAAAATATTGCGTAACAGCTGACCGCTGACAAACAGATGATAAATGAGACAATCGACTTTTGTGTCAGCAGCCAAACTATCCCTTGGAGCCGGTATATTTGATACTTAATTAGTCGGTTTAAAAACAGTTAAATGAGCTGGAATATTGACGAAGCTAAAATAATTATTATTATGTATGAAATGTCAAATGTTTTTATTGCACTTGTTCTTCCTCCTCCGGAATGAATACATTAAAACCACACACATAGCCTATGTCGACGTGGCTCTAAAAGCAGATGTGTAAAAATACGTGCAGAATGCAGAGATAGATTCCTTAGGAAGGAAAGCCTTACAAGTGACTTTCAATCTGTATCCGTCATATAGGCTTAGGTACAAAAAATAATAAAATATGTATCATTTCACCCCACATACATATCCTAAAGTATATTATTATGTGCATTGATAAACTCTTAAAAATGTACCTATAGGGGAGATAACTATATTGGTGGTCCAACACGTGAGGGTAAATTAATGTTGTGTCAGTCAAGTGTAGAGTCGACTTTATGGACACGGATAAAAATGATTCCGTAGTCCTTGTTTATATATTTTTGTAATGTTTACTTACTCATTTTTTTGTCCTTTATAGTGTGTCCACTACCTACACAACCATAACACATGGTTTGTTTTTGTTTTGAGATCTACTACGATTTTAGTGCTTTCACAAATATTTTTTAGAGAATTTTTTACTTCCAGTGACTTAGGGCCTTAGGCAATAATTAAACCAATTTGTGCATTATAGTCAGTTAGTTAGTTGGAGTAGTGCCTCTAGTATTGCAATGCAATTAAAATTTTAATAGTAGGTTAACCTCTTTCAGTAGCTGAGCAGATAAGGCAGTTGTTCAAGTTGAGGTTGTAAAACTAAACCGTGTATATAATCGCGGAGTAGGGATAAGTTTCAGGAATGCAATAAAGCTTATCTAACGCACTAAACGTAGTTAGTTTAGCTTATTGGGTGACTCTTTTGTGTTCTAAACACAAAAAACTAGTGTTTGCTACAAGTTTTAGTCAAACTAGTACCTGACATTTTTTAGTAGATTATGTTGTGAGTCTTGTGAGATTTTGGTGTTGGAAACGAAGGATTGGTAAGCTAACGATGTAGTAAACTAATAATCCAAAATAATAAATTGTATTTGGGAGTAGTTTTTTATTGATTTTTATTTTGCAGATTATTTTGCCTGGTGGAATTATACGGAATCTTGGGCTTCCCCCTGAATTGTAGTGAGCATTATTGCCTGGATTGGATTGGTGATTGGACGGTAGGTTATGATGACAATGGGTTATGCTTCGAAAAAGAATTCAAAAAGTAGGCAGATCAGACAACTATTAGCTCTGTTATTCAAAATAACACCCAATTTGTTTGTTTTAGGTACTCAGCAGAGCAGAAAAAATACGAGGAATGTATAACGTCTTTCACAACCCAACTAGGAGTCCGAGACTGAAAATGCAAATTGAAAACTTAATGACGGAACACGTTTCAAGGAAATATTGAAGTCCTGTCTAGCACAAGATGAAGCAAAAACACTGGAGTGGTTTCGAGTAAGTCAGCTTCAAATATGTTATTCCTGAAATTATTAGCCTTTGTTTGAGTAGATAGTAATGGCGAATGATTTTTTGCTGTTCATTTTTAGTTTGTATTGGAGAAACGACAACAAACTATGTGGGATAAGCTTTTCATGCAGGCATTGTGTGTTTAAAATTACTTGATACAAGAATGCATAGCTCCAAGAAAAAGCGTCGGATGAAAATAGGTCAGTCCACCATTTCCCGGTATTTATGGTTATAGTTAGCAGGTATAAGTGTAGTGACTCATTTTTATTTTTCATAATGGCTGTATAGTAGGAAAGACCCCAGAACACAGAGAAGATGAGATACCGTGGAGCATCCCAATGCCATTTGATCCTACATTTCTTCCCACATCGTTGTACAAAACCGCTTTCGCGTCAACCTTACTTACTTCTTCGAATGTTCAAACCTTGTGTGAGCCTTACCACAGTTTGGCAACCAAAAGTTCTTCTTTTCAACCCACTGCCAACAGTACAAGAATGGAACCAATTGGTGATTCTGGATGTGCTTCAACTCCAGTTCACCAGCCTTGCATTGGTAGTTCAAGGGAAGCTTCAAATAGCTGCCCTAATATTGCAGTGGATGTAGTTAGATGCTCTGGAAGTTCTGAGATACCTTTATCCATTGGAAAGCCACTACCACCGATTGGTGTCTTTTGGGACATTGAGAATTGTTCTGTATGTGTTTGTTTTTAATAGTTTTTCATAGTTACACAATAGGTTAAAGCTCATTGTATAAATGCATCCATCATAGGTACCAAAGGGACGTTCTGCGCTAGTTGCTGTTCAAAGAATACGCGAAAGATTCTTTATTGGTCATCTTGAGGCAGAGTTTTTGTGTGTTTGTGATATAAGAAAAGAAGCTCCCACAGTGATACAAGAATTGAATGATGCTCAAGTTTCGGTAGTTCATGTCTCTGGTAATTCCAAGAATGCAGCTGATGATAAGCTCCGACAAGCAATGCGAAGATTTGCAGACATAAGTTGCTCAAACCCACTTAATTCTTCGTGGCGGCATCCGGCAACCATTGTTTTGATCTCAGGCGATATTAATTTTGCTACTGATTTATCAGATTTACGTTACAGGTTAGATACATGACATGTTCAGTTTTCTCCACCCTAATATACATACATATATTACTTACGATTAGTTACATGGTATGGTTTTCAGAAAGCGTTTGTATGTCATTCTGCTTCACAATCGACATGCACCAGATGCCCTATTGTTATGTGCTCATGAGCAATATGAATTTCATTCCATTCTTACGGATCTGCCTTTTCGGTCTGGGTACAGGGACTTTACAGAAAACGACAATCTTTCGAGTAAGAAACCGTTATAGTATTTACATTAATTAACTTGATTTTAAAGTGGAATGTATCACATTTTTGCATTTCATTTAACTCAATTTGCCTAAATATGTATGTGGATCTTGCTTTGTTCGTATAGTTCCTCTTAAAGGTGGTCTGAATAGAGTTGATGCACTAGCCACTGATTTGCCTTTGTGCAACAACTACAAGACGTTAAATTTAGTTCGCAACCGACTGCGAAAACTTAGTGAGAACTGTGGAGGTAAAGTTCTTTCCATTCGTGGCCAATGGGCTCTGATAAGATTCCCCAACTATGAAGCAGCTTTACGGTAATTAGAAGGAATTTATTTGTGATTTCAGTAGTATTTATTTGCATATCCGACAAGTGTAATGTATACGATGCAATGGTATCTATAAGTAGTAGTATCCGATGTAAATCAAGTATGATAAGATTGTAAACCATTCTACATAAAATACATAGTAAGAAGTCAAAGTAGTCGAAGCGTTGTCCTTAAATTAAATATGCATATTGAATGCCAGAGTCGGCTTGGAAGAGCTTATGCATTGATATAGAATTATTATGCATTTGACATAAAACCAAACTGAACCCAAAGACACTCACTTCATTTCATAAAGGAGAGATTGATTTTGCATACACTTTCCATAGGTGTTTGTTCCCGTTGTGAACTTCTTCTACCCCGACTTTTGTAAAGTTGGATAGTCATTCTTTGTTTGCCTTATCTCTTGGCTCAGTCGTTTGCCTGTGTTCAGAGGAGCAAGTTTTCCTCCTCATCTCATCTCAGAGATATTTTTACCGGTGTTGATTAAAAATATATTGTGTATCATTATAATAATGCACATTCTTTGCGTATCTATTTACTGTTTGCTTCAGAAAGCTTATTCAAGTATATTATAAACTTAAATCTGATACCCGTTTTAGTATCGAACTATTTCTATTTTGGCAAAACTTTGGTACTTTTAAAACTGTATATATTTTTTATATAAAAATAATAATGCGAGGTGTATTGGCTTTAATAACTCAGATATCTTATTGAATTAAACTTCTAATTAATGTTTTTGAACTTGTTTTTTTTTTTGGTTTTTAGGGCATCTAAACGAATGAATGGAGAGGACGTTTTAGGAAATAAAATTCGTGTGGTCTGTTGTCCTCCGATGGAGTTTCAATCTGCTCCTAATTATCAACCTCAAAACGTTCATGAAGAATTTTCGACGGAAAATTTTATGATGCCAAGCAGTCAACATCAAGGGAACTTCCTAGCGTCTACTTGGAATCCAACTTGGAAGAGAGCTGCCGACTCATCCCATCATACTTCCCGTCACGGAAGGGAGGCGAATAAATATAACGCCTCAACTACTGCACAATCTAATTCTTCCTCGACAAATGAGACAAGCAGAGACGGATCGCCCAGTGTTTCGGTAATCAAAATTACATTGTTCACTAAATAAATAATTATAATCTCGTAGTACATTGGCATACTCCGTAGGGGTAGACATTATTGCAATTTAAAACCACCGAAACGCTGTTATTATCATGCAAATTGCAGAAATCACACAACATTCCTACCGTGCCCGTCCAACCGCAGCTCGCCAACTTTGCTCAATACGTTCCTGCTCAGGGTAACAATATCACTTCAACTGATGCTGCTACGAACCCATCATCATTTGCATTTCATCAATATCCCGTTGAGTGCGGACCAAATTCCTTTCGTCAAGACTGTCAAACACCTCCTCAGGTTGGTGCAGATATGCTAGGCACTCCTCGCCTATATTCTACTACGATTGGAGCTGGAGATACTAACACTCACAACCAGTCCTTCACAAATCAGCATATAATGCCCATGTATTCAGACGGCTATGGTAAACCGTCACCTGTTGGCAATGGAATATATATATCGCAGTCTGTCCTGGCACCACTTTCTGTTAATAATGCAAGTGAAAATCAATCCATGGTATCCGGACAAGGAGGCAACTACTCAAAATATCGGAATTCCGATGCAGGTAATTCAATCATTTTCTTACAAAATTGATTTATATGAAATTGATTAATAATAATTATGATGATGTCAAAAATGTCAATTCCATTAAATTCTGTTTTCCTCTCTTTTCAGACTCGTTTGATTTGAATGTTACTAATATTGACCCTGCACTTGGAGATTGGAAAACTATTCGATCTACCTTAATGTCAGCCTTTTCAGAGCATGTCAATGTCAGAGGGGTCTGGGTGTATGTCGCCAATGATGGAACTACCAGCGCCATTGTAAGGCTTGTCAATAAGGAAGAGGCTCATTACGCGGTAGCACAGTTGCATCGAAAGAAAATTGGCAACAAACGGATATTTATATCATTCGATAATGGTATGAAAACCAATAATTTGTATAAGGCCATTGCACATTTTTATTACAATTCAATTTTGGACCAATAAGTTTACAATGTAGTTTTATAAGTGTAACAGTTGTCTTACTAATTTAATTTGTATTATTAATTACTATTAGGAAATGCTGTCGACCATGAAACCCTGAAGAAAGAAGTAGCTTCCCTTCTACAAGATGTTCCTAGTCATACGCTTCCACTATTTAAGTTTCGAGAGATGTTTGAAAAACGATACAAGCGCTCTGTATCATCTTCTGATCTTTACCGTATGAAAGATGTCGTTCATATTGCAGAAAGCACTTTAAATGGAAGTGGAATCTCTACGCCTACGTCCGGGAGAATTATTTCCTTAACTTCTGGATGGCAACATAAGGTATTAAACTATTAATTCAACTTGATCGTAATAAATAATTAATAGTTAACAATGCAATCCACTTTGGCCTCGGAATTTTTTTGACAATAGTAAAATATTTTTTTAAAGGATGGCAAGGGGCTTGATCTGTATTGTAAGCTTCACCCACCAAGGAAAGGAAAGACTGAGAAGCCAAGAATGGGATGGGCAGAGAAGGAAGCCGAAGTTCTGCTACCTAATGTGATAATAGAGATTAAAACCCTCAGTGCAAGAGTTCATTCTTTATTGCAATCTCACGAAGAGGGTTTGCCGTTGATTAGGTAAATAAATTCTGCATATTATATGTAACAATTGCTACGCAGACTTTTATTAATTATTGGAATACATAAATTCATATAGCTTTTTGGACTGCTATGAGTCTGAATTTGGAGTGTTTGAACGTGCAACGGGAGGACGAGGAGTTCCATTGGAGCATTTAATCTCATGTGTTCAAGGTGCAGAAATTGTGTTTGGAGATAATGGAATGAAACGTGTTAAATATTTGGATAAAAAGGACGAACAAGGTAAAAATGGAAAAGCAAAGATTTTTAAAAACTGTACCAGGTTTCTAATTTTACAAAATGTTATTCTTATGATTTACGATTGTACTCACTCAATTTTAGGTATTAATGGTATGATAAATCAGCCGTTGATGACTCAGTTATCGCAGTTTGGAAGAGAGTTGATTGACCTTTTGAAAACATTTCCAAAATGCACTTTACCTTTTGCCAAACTTATTCCGTGTTATCATGCGCATTTTGGAAGGTACGCAAATAACTTTTTCTTAAATCTGATATTGATACTAATTCAGCTCACGAGAAAAACTAAAGAATAATTCCTCGTTATTATTTACAGACAGTGCCGTGTTGCTGACTATGGTCACTTCAGCCTTACAGCACTTTTGCAAACTCTTCCACATATTGTCCAAATTATGGGCGCTGCACAGAATCGTTTTCTGACACTTTCACACAAAGCACAAGTAAGAGTTTGGTACATTCACATTTAAAAACATATTCAGTATTACCACTGAATCAGTAGTTGTGTGTAATGTAGATGATTTGCATTTTATGTTTGCAGATGAAGCGGTTTGCAACTGACACGCTTCGAGTACTAAAATCTCAGGGTGGCCCGAAAAAACAAATTGGCATTGAAGATTTTCCTACTGCATTTACCAATGTGTTTCCCCAGCGTCAGTTCCAGCCAGAAGACTATGGCATTTGTTTTTTCTCGGATTTAGTAGCCGAACTGGTGGAACGATCTACTTTGGTAGCTCTTATAAAGGATGAAGACGGTAACGCTATGCTCGCTGTACCGAAACGTGAGCAAACTCCCCAAGAAATTCATAAAACCAGAATTTTTGCTTCTGAGGTAAACAAAACATAACTAATGCAATGTATATATATGTCAAATGCACTTACCATCGACTCTGCGAGTGTAATGTTCTAATTATTATTACGCTATGTAGGTGGTGGAGCTTTTACGCCATTCCACTCGGTGTGAGTTGGAGTTCTCCAAATTTGTACCGTATTATCATCATCATTTTCAAAGTAAGCTAAAAGTTAAATAAACGTACCTGCTAACAAAAAGATTACAATGATGATGCTAATTAAAGCTTTTAATTTTCCAAGAACAATGTCGTGTTTCCGATTACGGATTCGGCAAATTGGCTGAATTGTTTGATGCCATCAACGACACTGTGATGGTAATTAATTCAACTTCAGAGGACTGTGCTCCCGATGACAAAACGATACGTTTGACTCCAAAGGAACAAATTAAGGTAGTTGTTAGCGGTTTGTTTTGTTTTCAACGCTAGAATCTAATATGAAGCACATCCTAAAAGGTCAGTTGTAATTGTTTCCAGGTTGTTGGAGAACAGATTTGCAATATTATCGAACAACGCAAAAGTAATGGCCAAAAAATCCGTATTGAAGAGTTAGTTGACCGTTTCTTAGAAGTACATGGATTTTTATTGCGTCCTGATCTATGTGGCGCTGAAAACTTGGAAGATTTGGTTTACAATAAGCTTGAAAGTTTCTTGATGGTATGATCAACAAGTACTTCATAAAATGATATTCTAATTTGTATATTTGTATTCTTCATACGTATACGTGCATTTAACTCGTTAAACAAATATTTAAATTGAATGTAGGTTGAAGATGGAGAACTTATTGCGAAAGATCGTGTTCAAATCGAAGACTTGGCTCAAAAAGCAGAAACAATTCTCCAGCAAGCTGCAGATTATACAATGGATATGGATGAATTTATTTCAAAGATGATTGAAAAGTGGGATGTTGTTGTGAATGAAACCACAATCGAAAAGGACTTTAGTCACATCATGTTGGTGACTCCTATGAACGAGTTAGATGAAACAAGAACCGTTAGCCTCACTCCACTAAGGATTTTTGCGCATGATATGTCCCAGCTGTTGGAATCACATGGAGGATATTTACCTTTGTCCAACATTGAGAATGCACATCTTCACAAGTAATGCTTCATTATTTTCAGTACAAGTTCTTTTTCTTCTTTTCTATGATATAATTAAGACGTCAATTTTGAATTTATTAATAATGCGTCTTAGATATGGACAGCCACTTCGTCCGGCTCAGTTGGGATATCCATCCTTACTATCAATGCTGCAAGCCATTCCAGATGTTTTGTCTTTGAAAGGAAGACATCGGACCAAAAAGACGGTCATGTTAAACTCTGCAAAGTTTAATCTCGAATCTGGATCTGATGAAAGCTCAGGAAACATTGGAAAACTAACTCCTGTTTCTGGAGACTATTGGAAGAATAGAGAATCTCGTCCTCATAGCACTGGAGCTTCTTCTTTAAAGCATGGAAAACGTAGCGAGTGGAATGGTACACCAAAACGCAGATCTGCTCCACCCCCACCACTGTTTTCTCCGCTTGCTTCTCCTGTATTTCATCAGCAGGCATCTGAGGGCAGTCTTTTTGCTTATGATCAGCCAACTCCATTAAGTCCTCCGGTATGCTTAACAATGTTATTAATAACCGCTATCATTAATCTATGGTGAAGATTTTCGGCCACTAAAACATTTTAAACAATTTAGATCTACGACGTATGGCTGCCAGAAGCGGTTCCTCCTGGCTCCACCGCCAATGTCTCCACCAGTCGTCTGGACTTGTCATCCCATTTTCTATCCATCGTCCCCACCACCAGGAGGGCATGGGAATATCTTGGTATAAGATAAAAATGAGAGATCGAATTGAATTGAATCTTTATTCATAAAGATGAGAGATCAAGATTTGTTTTGTGGTAGTGTTAATAGTGTTTGTTTTTCTGGTTTCGATATAGGTTCCTTCCACATACGTTGCCCCTGCTTGGAGTCCTCCTCCACCAAATTGCTTTGAAAATATGCCCCAGACGCAGCAAACTACCATGCTTGGAAATGAGTTTCTATTCGGTTAGTTGTAATAAAATACGTCATGCATGTGAAGTCTGAACTGAATTTTTTTTCATGCTTTTCATGTTTTAACTAATGTCTGTTTCCTATACAGGGCGGCAGAACAGATTAACTGCATCTTTTGAAAGACTTACTGTGGATACAAGCAATGAAGCGTGAATTGAATGCAAAAAGATTCATTTTAATGATTCACTCAACGTTTTTGATACGAGCCTTAACTGATACAACGGAATTACATTGTAGGTTATTAATAATTATGAGTTTTGCAAAGAAATCTCAGGCTGGTCATTTAAGTGATAGCATATACGTTATCAACGGTTTGCAAAATGCTTTCCCAATCTTTCTTAAGATTACTCATGAATTTTTATTTTTATCAAGCGTTCGCAATGATAACTTAATCTTTCGAATATACAAAGGCTCTTATTTTTCGATTTGGTATTTTGATACAATATATATTATCTAAGGGAATATTATTGTCAATAAGTATGTTATATGAATTGAACGCAAAGGTAATTTTGTTAATGCATTGAGTGCATTAGATAGTTTTGAAAAGACATTTATGCAAAGGTAGTCAAATCCAGTTTTAGTACACAAATATTATGTTTGTTACAATAGTATATATATCCATTGCTGTACTCTCTAATCATTTTTACAGCGCTTTAATGAATAATTTTTATTAGAAATTCGTTTAAATTTCTTATGATATTGTTTGGTGGTATTGAACGATGATGATTTAGCCGGAACTTTAGTAATAAACGATGTTTTAATATTAGAATTTACTCAGCTCGATCAATCATGTTTGAAATGATTTCTAAATGGCATCTTTAGCTTTTTGAAGTTATATTCATGTTTATTCACATTTTTTAACATGCAATAATTTACATACAACAAATACAACTCACAGATTCACATAGCAGGTAATCAAAATAATTTACATTCAGACGCTACCAAAACTACTGTGCATCGAATAAACGCTATATATTTAACGTTTCACAACAAAAAGCAGACTTATTCTAATTTCAGTGGAGGAGTCAACAACAGTAGTAATCAAAATGTGAAATATTCTAACAAACAAGGGAAAATATCCAGCCGCTGACAAACGAATCACAAAACGCTTCACGTCCTAACTCTTTCTTATGATATGGGTAACATAACATGTCGTCATCTCAAATCTCTAAAAGATCTATCATGTAATATTTGCAGCAGGTTATTGTTATAATAACGGTGATTGATTACTAAACAGGGAAAAAGTTCCGTCTTTAAACTTATTTTTAAAACACTGGAGCCAGTTATATAATCTCAGGTCTCGGTAATTGTCAAAATTCATTCTGTAGTATACTTATCTGATATATGGAGAGTTTGCATTGTCTGAAATTGGTTTTTACATGTGTGTATTTGTATTATCATCATACATACATATAAGTTGGCACTGGTCTTCCCACGTTATTATTCGTGAACGTTTAAATATGTTTATATGTATCGGTCTTTACAATAATTTAGCCAATTAATTAGGATAGCTAAACGCGTATTTCTTAATTTACTACAGAATACAGATCGGACGATTAACTGGCTGAATTTAAACTAAAACTACTAACATACGAAAATATGAACTAATATAAGACTAATAACAATTTATTTATAATTTTTTCTCATTTGTAAAATAATATATGATAGTTTTTATGAACCTCATACAGAGCTTGCCACAAAGATTGCTCTCCAAAGGTAAGTAATAATATATATGTACAGTATTGGTATACATAAATGATACCGTTTCTTTGTTGCAAAACAAAGGTTAAGTTTACAAATGGACCGGTTACAAAGATCTTTTCATGAAACATGAAGTGTGTGTAAATCGCATTCCAAGTCAACATTTTAGAATAGCTACATTCACAATAATTATTACAGAGAGAGACATGATGGAAAAGTCCCATCCGAATTTCACGATTCATGACACATTCAAAGAAGACATTTTTCTCATTGGATAGATGCAGTTGCATGTAAAAACCTGACTAGATAAAATTATACAAAACCTCGTCAACACAATGTCGTTGTCTAATATAATATAAGAAGCATTTCATGAAGAAATTACCGTACAAAGTAACAAAAACCCAAAATGAATAATTATTAAAAAATCTCTAAATCATATGCCAATCACTTCAATTTGAGCAAACGTACATTTCACACCAACTAAAGCCAGGCATTTTTAACTTTCCCTAGATAAATGTCCGAAATTTTAAATATACACCATAATTATTATAAAAAGGAGTAAACATTTCAGAAAACTCATAAACAAGAACTACATCCTAATTGCTACGTTTATAATGTTACATATATAATAATTGTATTGAAAATTTAACTAAATGCGTCAGTCAGTTTTTTTGTGTTGATGCTTTGTCCATTATCCCCATAATGTAATTAACTACTCCGCCCTTACTTAAACACAGTTTTAATACCCATTCTGAAATAGTCCCATACTTTGTTCACAAAGTATTGCTTGAAACAATACACGCCATGATGAGGCTCATTTGCATTCTTGAATCCGTAAACCACTCGATTTCCAAAATCATACATTTTGTTCCCAGTATCGGGGAAGTTTGGTGGTCCTACGATGATATCAAACAAGCCCGTGCCTGGGTCGGGATCTTCAGTAAGAATATCGTTGGGGTTGTGACGTTTCGACGTGCCCCCACCATGTCCCCTTTAATTATAATGAAAATCAAAGTTTATTTCTGATTTATTTAAGACAAGAGAATAATTTTTTTTAAATCATGTAGATAAATGTTATCGTGTTTATACATTGCATACCATAGGTCGCCATCTCTCCTCCTGTTTAACAATCGTCCATAACCTGGATCTCCTGGAACTACTCCAAAGGTTGAAATGAAAAATGGCTTGGCAGCATTTGCAATAACGTCCACAATGTCATTACTTTCAACTTGGTCATTTATGGCTGGCTTATCTGCTCCAAGCTTATCATTAGGGCTGTTGTTGTTACTTGGGCCAGGTCTTTGATTCGGCCTTGGGGGTCTTCCTGGTCCTGGTGAGAAGAGGTGTTTGATATAACTTGAAACCATATTTTGAACCATACTTGCAATCATCTCAGTTGCACCACCGCCGCCTCCACCACACCACCTCCATTTGGTGGTGGTCGAGCATTTACTGGTTTTTGATTTGATGAGGTAACTTCAGGCTCGTCAATCTCATTAGAACTAAACTCCTCACTGTCTCTAATTGGATTTTTGGAACTGTGTGGTCGTTTGTTGTTACTGCTGCCGCTACTTCCCCAATTATTGTCTTCTGGCTCTGGCCTAGATGGACGTGGGGGAGGTGGTGGAGGAGGAGCATTGGCATTTGGAGGCGTTAAGAAAGTCGTTACAAGATTGTTGACCATGCTATGAACTGCTGGATTATTAGCAACTTGAGCAACTAGTGGAATCGCAGTTTGCATCATGTTTGTAACTTTATCCCCTTCATTATTTCCTCCACTAGCCATGGCAGTTTGCATTAACATGTTTGCAATATTCAACAAGTTTCCAGCGGACGGACCATCCTTTCCAGTTGGATTTGGTGGTCTTTGTTGTTGATGATGTTGTTGTGGCATTTGTTGCGGTCCCATTGGTCCTCTTTGACTTCCCGTTGTCTGGTAAGCAGGAGCTGATGGGGAGGTAGCATCATCAACAATTTCTTCACCTCCTGGTCCCGGATGTCTACGTGGACGAGCAATTTCTGCCAAGTTTTGATTGTTATTACTACTACTACTGCTGCTTCCTTCTAGATGACTTCTTCGGACAGGAGTAGTTTGTTGGTATGAATCAAAAACGTATGGAACATTGTTGCGATAAACTATACGGTTAGCTGATTGTCTGTCATTATTTGGTTGATAACTATTGCTGTTCTTTTCCGTGTTCGTGGGTACAAATGAGCTCTGCTGTCTACTGCCATCAACTGAACCACTTTTATGAGTTGGTTGAATGGTCTGGATTGGAACAAATTGGTTGTTGTATGAATGTGGAGGAGTCGCAACAGGAACAGGGGCAGCGGTAACTTGAGGAACTGGTACTGGATTAACCTCGTAGGGTGAAATAATAGGAACGTTTCGAGATTGTGGTTTTACTCGTCTAACTGAATTCCTACGAACGGCTCTGCTGGTGTTGCTTCTTCCAGTGACACGTGCTGCAGGTGAGCCAGAATAGCTTCTTGAAACACTGACACCACGCCTCACCCTCCTGTTTCCAGGTATTCTAGAGTGCTGTTGTTCATACTGGTCATAACCACCGAAACTATTTCCAGGGATTTGTGGGATTGGTTGAATATAGTTTGTTAATTCTCCGGCCAAGCCTGCATCATAAGGATTTTGGATTACGGGGGCTTGAGGTGTTTGTGGAGGTTGAGGAAGTCGAGCTCCAGGAGGTAATGGACGATCTGGCCCAAACATGCGTTCCAACAAACTCTGAGTTGCAGGCACAAGTCCGCCTTCAGATTTCACGTTGTACATGGAGTATTCCATATAACAATAGCCAAGACTGAATTCACGGGGCCACTTGATATAACGGTCTTGGTAGTGAGTCAGCCATCCACCATGATTAATTCGCTCAAGAAGTTGTACAGTAGTGGTTTCCGGCAAAACTGAGCGTACTCCCTCGAATATTTCCCCATATCCTAATCCTTCCATCAGAGTTTCGAAGAATTTGAGGGCTTCAGACATCACCGTTGCGTTCAAAGGTTTGGCTGGGATTGGTGTTGGGGTTGTGTACAGATTTATGGTCTCGCTGCTAGATTCATCATTTTCAGTGTCCTTCTGAGTTTCATCCTCAACTTCATCATCTTTTTCTGCTGCCTCAGGAGCTTCAGTCTCATCTTCCCCATCATCCAGACTCGGTTTAGTTAGGGAGGTAGGGGATACTTTGTTACTGTTCGATTCTCCAGAAGATGGATCAGCTTCTTCATCATCCTCATCTTCACAAACGTTATTTGGGCATCGTTTGATAACAATTAAACGCGGTCTCCTCCCGTTTCTTGCTGATGCTTGTCGAGTGGTTGCTTCTTCAGGATGGTAGTTGGGGCACCTGATCAATTACGAGTAATACTTTTTTAAATCAAGTCTTCATTCAAAATTATCTATACAAAATGTAAGCTTCATCAGATCTCTACCTTTTTGGAACATGTCCTTGACAGCATAATGGCTCGTGCAAGCTAACGCCAGCATAAATCCAGTGTTCATCGCACCACCTATAATAACCTCCAAGCCATTTGGGGTCGGTCAGTGCTCCAGTCGCTTCCTCTTCCTGGTCAGCATTGTTATTACTTCCATCAATTGCACCGTTCTGCGACGTTGTTCCAACTCTCTCTGCAGCCAAGTCTGATCTTGCCCCATGGGAGCTTGGGCCAACAAAGAATTTCCACTTGTTTTGCTCATCCAACTGAGCCAACGTTTGTCTATTTGTTCCTTCAAAGTTTCTTGGGGCTGGAACTTTGTGGGACTCGTTAAATCTTTGACAAGCCAATGTACGTGTTGCTGCTAAAACAACTGTTTGTACTAATGGAGTATTTTCTTGGTTTCCAGACATGGCTTGAATAAGCTGACGACATATTGTGGCACATGATATTTTGTCATCGGATGCGCTACAGTTTGCTGCACTGGTAAACCTAGTAAAATAAATTAATTTACATTAGTAAAGATCTAATATAAACCCCAGTTGTCATTATAACAATTTTGTCAGTTATTTTTTTTCATCACTTAAATGAATAATATTTTATCTACATTCTTACATTGACAATATGCTTTGACATTGACATTGAAATGTGTTCTTTGTTGATATGTATGCCTAAATTCATTTTTGTGACACGCCACTGGAAATGTGAATGTCAATGCCAAGGCTAAGTTAAACTTCATGCACCCAAGGGGAATGAACTTTCAAGGTTTTTCCTGGAATTACCCTTCAATGGCTCTAACCACACTTCTCGTAAAAGATAAATCAGGGATTGGATCATCATGAAGTGTATTTTTAACAATGCGACTATTACAGTTCATTTTTGAAGATGAAAGTGTATTTCGACGTATTTTTCCCTGTTTTGTGTATTGCAACGGTATATTTTGTAAAATGATACATCACAATGTAATATTCCCAAATAAAATGTAGTCCCTTTTGAACTACGTGGTGAACAAAGGAGATAAGTAAGTCGAGGGTTTCTATTTTAAGTACCTTCACATCCCAGGACAGACTTCATTCTTTACAAGTATTCGATTCAATGATGTGAAGGGATAGAAAAAGGGCTGTCATTATTCACCTGACGCCTTAGAAAAGGTAACTCTTGTACAGCTGAACATTCAATAAAGGGATCTAAAAATAAGTTCAAGGAACTTTCAAGGATTTTAGGGTTGAAGCTCCTTTAAGACCCTCCAAATACTCAGCAAAAAAACTATTTTTGAAGATAAAAGAACATACATCCACCTACATATTATACTCTTTTCAATGTAATTGGACTTTCCGACTGCATTTTTACAGGTCTTTGAACTCTTCGTTTCCCCTTCCAGGAAAGACCTTGGACTTGAATTGGATGGAATGCATCTAACATTTGATTGACTCTACACTCAATATATTTCATACTCTAATATTTGAAGGCTTACAGGCTTCCGTCAGTCAGGGGTATCTGGATTTAGTAAATTTTTAATTACCTGCAAGAACTGGCTTTGCATCTGATGAGAACGTCAGCGTACCGGCACCTAGAAGGAATACTCCGCATTGGCAAGTTGCACTGTCACCTTCTGCATACGCTGTGGGTGCGATGAATACGCACAAAATTCCGATCACACCCAGCAGGGACATTTTAGGTAGGGTCGTATTTGACCCTTTTCTCTTCATCTTGAAAAACTGCAACAAAAAAAATGATACATTCATCATCATGAATCATGATTAAAAACAGCGTTCTGTCGCTCGACATTAAAAAGTGCATCTGCAATCTGAATCTACGACCAACCCGTAATGTCAGTTTTGCTGTCTTTCCTTCCTCAAATCAAGTACGTGTTCAAATTCACATTGTCATTCGGTACGGTCATATTTGTTAAATATGCAATAACTTAAATTGCAAAAAGTAAGTGCAGTTTATTTATCCTTTCATCGTTCATTACCATTACCATCAATTCAAAGTCCCTTCACCTGCTTCATTTTCTTCCCCAGTCACCATAATTGAATGTGGATGGACAACCGCTAAATAGCAATAAATGTTTTTGCTATATGCGACGAGTCGTAATGTCAAACCGAGTAAGGAAGACCATTAACCATTATTCATAAAAAATACTACAAATAAACTTTATGAGATGATGATGATGAGGTTGTTGACTGCTTTAAGGCAAGAAAACCTTCGCATAAAGCCATTGCATCCCTTCATCATGTTCAATTATTATTTTGCAGGTTTAGCACGCGTTAGTTTCATACAAGTTTTTACTGCTATGCTTGCACATTTTCTACCGGTACATTGTATACTAGAACTTGAATTTGTTTTGATAAATGTTAAGTTCAGATGCGCACCAAAACCAAGCAAGCCACGAATGACGATTTAGAAGAAAAAGAAAAACAAATTAACACGTCTAAAAACCAAGTTACTTGGGCATAATATGAAACTGACAAAAAATGGTACTGTAGTAGGAAAAATTGCATCGTCACCGTCCACAGGTTTTCATCAGTCATTTACTTTCTTTCAAAAGAAACCAAATCAAGTTCGGAAAGGAGCCTTTTGAAAAACAAAACTCTTATTCACTTACATTACTTCAGTTCAGGAAGTAAAACGTCCATTTAACTTTTACTATGCACATACTTGTCCCCAATCGAGCAATGATTATTTGATGTGATCTAAAACATTCTACTATACATGATATATTGAAAAATGTATCTGCTAGCATTTTACTTTCGGTATCTAGTACTTCCCGCAGGAAATCTCCCGTCTAACCCGTCAACTTCTGAACTCCTCCAACTTGTTCGATTCAAATGCATACACATACCTAAACTACGTGGAAAAAGTGCGACAGAGCGCATGGTTTTCAGAGTTAAAGTAGGTAATCAAAAGTCTGCAAACCACTGTGATTATTTACACTACAAAGATTTCACCCGCTATATTGTCATCCCCTGCGGAATATTTTTCGCACATAAATAACCACACAGGAAGTTAGCACTCTAAGTACAAGTACTTTCTTACGTGTCACCATTCCCTTGTTATACAATGGATTGCATACTACCCCACTAATCCACATCTTGTGTTATACGCATAAAAGGAAATCTGTGTGACGGCATTGTTGTAGCAGCCTTTTCTTTCTCGTTCTCGCAGATCAGTTGATTAAGTAACATTAACACACTTTACATAAAACCCCGTCTACCATGAAAGGTTATGAATGCGAATGCAGAGAAAAATGATGATAATGATAATGACGAGTATCAAGTATCGTGTATAATAGTATATTTTCTTTCAATGCGCTTTCCTACATACGAAAAATTCTCATTCTTCCCACTCTCATTATCAGTAGGCGAAAAGATAAAAATGATTTTAGTGTAAGTATTTACTCAGACGTAAACAATTGCTTCTTTTCCTTGTTTTTGAAAGGTGGATAACAGGAGAGTAAGGGGTTCAGTGTGCCAATGCCATTGTCTTCCTACTTCTTTGAGTGAACATGGCGTGATGTGATATCAATTGAATAAGACTTCTTTCTTCTCGACGCATGCAAGCCACCACCAAAGTGTGGAGCAAGTGGCACCCTGGGAAATAACCTGGTGGTGGTGGTGGTGTAATGAAAGGAATATCATAATAATCCTGATATCATACCTGTACAGTATTATGAAGGAAGTGAAAGAGATTTTGTAGGGCAAGGAATTTTTTTTTAGTTATTTCATTCACTATCGTATGATAATTGCGTTGTTTGTAAGTATACTGAATGTGAATGAGTATTATGTAGTGAAATGCGGAGTATGACGAAGATAATGACTCAGTTTTGACTCGAGTTTAAAGAAAGTACACTCGAGCTGTATAAAAGGAAATGACTTCAGTCTAAAGAAATTCCAATGGTAGCCATCATGAATACAGAAAATCATTTACCACACCAGATCGTCACTGCCAAGTTCATTCAGAAAATATTTCCTGCATCCTAAATATGAAAATTATACATGTACTTTCTAAAATGGAAATGTGAAAAAGTTATTCTCAACGGTAGCCACAAAACAACGTGGTTTCACAATTTAAAACATTCCTTTGGCTTCTGCGAAGGAACAGGAGAATACCAGAGTGGAAAGAAATGAATGAGAATACAACAAAAACAAAATATTAAGCCCATGGGACAAGGACACCAAAAACCATTGTCACCATCGTCAATACAAAATACAACGATGCTTAAATATTGTGAAAGCTATAATAATATGATGATCATATTATGATCACAGCCAATTCACCCCAATTTTACTGACATTTGACAGCAATTTTGCTATAAAGTTAACATGCATCATTTCATTTAAATCTCATCGGTTCCTGTTGCAATGCTAAACTACAAAATCGTCAATTCTGGATACAAGTTGCAGTAAACGCATTTTCAACTCCGTGCAGATTTATCGTTTCTATATTCCATACAAGGTATGGCAGGGTGCTATTTTTTTTACATCAAGATGAAAGATTCATGGCTAAATTGCTTTTGGTGTCTACAGTTAGAAACATCTAACGAATAGTGTGCCATCAGAGCAATATGGCCTTTTAAGCCGACGACAACAAGGAACTACCAGTGTAATTATTTGTACAAACAATTCTGAAGTATGTAATTATAGCGGCACGTGCATACAAATTGGTTGAATGAGTGAATTAAAAATGAACAGAAGATACTAGAAGCTCTTGAGGAGATGCCTCACTCATTAAACTTCACAACGTGTATAATTCTGATCTAATCAGAAGGTTGCAAGATGATGATGATGAGATGAAATGAATGCATTCGAATACTTCTGCCGTTGTTGCAGGCTGCTTTCAATTTGAGAGCAATGAAGTTCGTCAAGACGCTGCCGATCTTTACAACATCAATTCTAGTGAAGGATTGCCTTTTTGTGAGTTGCATGCTGATCGCTTTTCAGTGGCCATTTTTTGCTTTCCCATTCACTGAGCATTATTTAGGTCAACCAATTCACCACGAGAAATACACCGGAAAAAATTACCCAATTTCCACATAGTAGAGAAGAACAAGAAGGTGTTTTTTCCCTTCATTTCCTAGAAAGGGCCTGGCCTGGCACAGTCAGAAGTGCAGCAATAATTCTCTTCCAAAAAGCTATGAAATTTAGTGATTGTCAAGTAATAAAATTGTCGAAGGCATGCGAGACAACAATAAAAGTCGCTACTTGTTACATAGACAATTGATAAAACAATGACATGCCTCAGACGGAAACCGACAATTTGGAGCCATTGTCAAATTGAAAATTACAGGGCACATTGCATTTACTCCTAAAAAATGTACTGCTCCATCCTTCATCCACTCACTTTAATGCGGAGCCAACCCCCTTTGTCCTTTTTTATACTTGAAACAGTAGTTCAAAAATCAATCATTTTGTAACGGGACATTTTTTGTCAAATGCAATGCGCGTGTAGTAAATGTGTAATGTAATGAATGTGTAAGCATCATTGTATTAGAAGCTTTTAAACATGCATTTGTATTACTATTGGCATCTTTACAAGATAACAAAGCTCTTCAACAAGAACTATGCAAATTCAAAATGTTGAGACAGGTCTGAAAGCTCGCACATAGTTTCTGTTTTCGGCAATTGATGAAATCGCAATCATAAAATTGTGCGATTCGATTTCGGTAGCAATCAAAGATTCCATCTTGGGTAAGCAGCTCTTCACTTCCAATAACAGGGTTATGCAGTCAAGCAGATTTGAATTATATCTGGGCGTAATTTCTTGCTCATAAATCTTTCAATGCAATTTTTAGCGCGTGAGAATGATAGTAAAAATTAACCTGCTGTCACTTTTCAATAATGGTTTTTTCAAAACAATTTAGAACAACTTTATATTGTTTTTCTAGAACTAATGGAAGAAATGAGTATAATATTTACTGCTTTTGGTAGAAATGTATTTATAAATACATTCGAGTACAGCAATACTTTAAATCAACTCAAATTATTTTAACTAGAAGACATACAAAATTACACCATATTTTCATCAATCATGCTTTTATTTATTTACAAAAAATGGGTTCATCATATCATTGTGGTTTCTTTAAATAGGCAAACTGCAGTCATTATCATTTTATGATTTACAAGATGATGATAGATGAAATGATACGAAGTAAATAGGGGGATTTCCCCGTTCCTAACCAGCCATATACTATGCTAAAGTTTGATCCTTCATATCCGTGAGTATACCGATTTATTGCAGCTTCTAGCTTAAAATTCAACAACGAAAAAATACAGGTTCTTTAAAAAAGACTTACTTGACACGATAAAAACAAGTAATTTGCTATAATTACTTGCTACCCTGATATTAGCCAGCCAGCCCTTTTAAACTTAAGATTTAGTACACACAATTGTTGAATAAGCCAGTTTATAAAATTTTATCTATATTATAGCTACATGCATAATATTTATATAGATATTGGTCAATACGATTAATGAAATTACTTGATAAACGAATTTCAATTTCTATAAGTACATGACTGCAAATAATTATTATGCTCAAATTATTTATGATACAAACTCCTAGTATATTTTAGGTATCATCATGTATTCTGGCAACTGCTTCTTGGGTTTCACATAAATTGAGTCAGTGAGACACAGAAGTTTGCGGATCTACGTGTTTACATTACCTGCCTGCTGGGCTCAACAGCAGAATATAATGCCGAAGCAGAGCTCCTCCAATCCAACCAACTGTTGACTGTTTGTAATAACTAAGTACGCATGCATTATATTTTATTGCGAGTAGAACACCCAAATGCCTTCAGCATGAGGAACAGACAGATCCAAACTCATTGTTGGTCTGGGTTTAAGTACAGAAATTTTTTAACAGCTTCTTGATAACTGTGAACTACCATCTTTTACTTGGCTCAATAGAATTTATGAATTTATACTATGTGATGTGAGGAGGGTCTGCTACTGAAGGCAGAAGTGCCAAATAGCATATTTCATTCTTGCTTGTTATATCGTATACATACATCTTTTTATATTACACTCTTGGTTGCTGAGAAATAGATGAATAGTCCACCACACCAGTGAAATAGTGGGCAACAGGAATTTCAAGTTTCATTCATAGGGTTAAAATCATACGTTTGAAGAGCCAACAATTGTTAGTGGCAATCGTACGGGATACCTACGCACATATGCAAATGTAGCAATCCAACACAATTTAACGTGGGCTGAGAATTTTTCAAAGAGCTGAGTTGAGGCTTTGCTAGAAACCACATGCTCACATTATCTTGCACTAATCAGTATATTTAATGTGGGGATGTAAGAAATGGGAGACTATATTTTTCAAAAAAAAAAAATTACTCATCATCACTCATGATTGGTATCAGTCATTGATACGTATGAATCAAATAAAGACAGAAAATTATCGATAATCATCTTTTTAATACACTCCTTCACCTTCATCCTCACGCACTCGCAAAACCTTTTAAACCAAACCCAAACTGAGTAATTTTCATTCTCCGCTCTTTCAACTACCACCACCACACACACACACATTAGAAGGAAGCAAATAGTTTTCACCCAAAAAAGTAGAGATACTCAAAGTTATGACAAGAACCACAAGAGAAGATTCTCTGCTCTGATTTTTCATTTCATTTTATGATCTTTATTGCGATATACATCTTTTTATGCACATTCTCATGTGGGATTCATGTAGTTGAAGATGAAGGTTGCTGAGTTTTGTGTGCCAGGAATAAAAACACGATTGCCTTATACAGGACAAGAACCGTTTTGAGCATTGCAGTTTGCACAGCACGTACAACTCTCTGGTAAAGATGGTTTAAAGGAAAAAGGATTTTCACTTCATCTTTCCTTATCAATCGGCCTTAAGTACATGGTAAGTAGTAAGTAGGAAGGGCCATTTGAAAATGAAAATGTTTTCTGTACAAGAACAGGATGATTTTGAAAAAAAAGTAAGTCTGACTGACGTCCACTTTAACAAAAAAAATTGTGTATTAGGTATTATTATAGGTATGGGTTGATTGGACTTTATATGTTGTTGATTATCGTCATGATTTTTATTAGAATAAGAAGATCATGATGATCGTGTATTCATACACAACTCGTAATGCCACTTGCCCCACGATTGCAATAATGACTGACCAGAGTGACTATACATGTTCAGCTAATAGCTCAATGTATCACAATCACAAGGATCTATGCTCGTCTCTACTTAATACGTAGTTGCTCCAAGTTGAATGAAAAGCGGATGTCCTTACATGACCTTGATCTTCATTTCTCAATTTTTCAAAACTCAAGCCGCCTTTTACTCAAGACTGGATTGATTTTTAAGCTTGATTTTCTTCGAAACAAAAGCATGTGTATAGGAAACTCAATGAATGTATCATGTGCAATTGTTTGATCACGTTGTTAATCATTACTTCTTTTTTGATAAGTTGAGCCGACTGGCCTGGCGAAATCTGACTTGGCACCGTGACACATGCATATATATGCTGCATTACACTTACCTCGTGTGAATTTAAACAAAGAAAAGCTGCATTGCATCCCCAACTCACTTCCCCTTGCACAAATCCTGTCTTGCAATATTGTAATGAAGCCGTTTTAATTATAATCTCAATTAATCAATTGATGCTGATTGTTTGTCGATCGATTGCTTTACCTTGCCTGCCAGCGTGCTGCTGAGAGGAACATTAATTTCAAACTTGTTTTATCACACTTTGACACAACTTCTCGTTCAAATTTAAATACAGTCTCACAGTCATACTTGAGCAGTAAATGATTTTTTATATAAAATGTATGCTAAGTAAAAGTTCAAAGTAGAAGAGCCCGTCTATGCATCATCGTGATTTTTCTTGCTTGTGCATAAGGACGTCATATTGCATGCTACAAGTCATTTATTTTTCTCGGTATTGGGGAAACAAAAATCAAGTGAAACTCGTCTCTGACGGACGAATTGGTATCATTGCGTCAAACTGAAATTACAGTTATCTTGTGTATCCTACTTGGAGAGATGAGAGGGAAAAACGAGGCCTATCATCCAATTGGCTTGGCATGCATACAACAAAAATCGAAAAGGAAAACAATTTCAATACGTGAAAATGTTCAGATAATAAATGTGTTGAAGATGCACCTATATTTTGTATTCATCATTTTGGGAGAGTAGGTCAGTCCGTCGTCTTCCAGGGAGAAATACTAACCCAGAAGAACTGTATTTGTCTGCACAACCACTACCTATTTACTTACATATATTATGCACATTATTAGATGTACCCAAAGATTTTAACCTGCATTCTTCCATCAACATCTTTTCTTCTAAGTCTAGGGCAATGAAAAATATTACAAGCGAAAGTGTACAAAAAGATCTGCTTTCAATATAGTATAGGAAAGATCTTTCTTGTTGTCTTGTATTTACAATACAAAATTCTACACAAACAAAATCCTCTTAAAATTGATATTTAAATAGAATCTCAGCTTTGGAATGAAGTGCTGCTACCTTGCTATGCTACATAACTAAAACCCATTCTACAATAATTCAACAAACAAATGAAAACGTAAGTCTTTCACACTCAAGTAAATGTATATATTTGCTAATTAAGTCGTAGAAAACTAGGTATTTATTTGGTGTAAGATAGAAGAGGTCAATTGTTCATCCAAACCAAAGTCAAAGGCTTCCTCATTCATTCTAATCATCTCATCATCATTGTTGTCTTGTGAGTTTCTTATTGTTCCAAACCAAAAATTGAAGTAAAACCACAAAAAGGCTGTGCTACAGCTTCATTGAAGAAGAAAGTCCTTCATGTAAAAATGCGCACATTATTTTGTAGAATAGAATAGGTATCTAATTCACAAATGAGCCTGATGTGATATGTTTTCCATCTACATAAAAATGCCGGGATTCCGTGTCTCACAAAAGGATTTTCCCTTTGTATGAATATTATTTACGGTTTCACAGGATGAAGTGCAACAATAGGATCTCACACCACTCAAAAGAATATGAAAATTTGTGGAAGGAAAAGTGAATATGACATGATTATTATGCCAGAGAGCGACATTCGCAACTTACTGTCATGTTTCTTTTTCAGCAAATTAGCATCCAAAGAGCAACGCGTAACTGAAGAAAATCCGTAACTTTCATTCTCAAATTGCGGCAAAGAGCGTACATTGGTTTAATAATAATAATATTATTCATTTATTTTTGCATTCCATTGTTAAAGACCCATTTGTACTTTTCAAAAGCGTTCGCTATTTCTTAATGAATCGGAGCAAAGAAATAATTGATGCTTTTTATGCAGCCGCCATTTATCAATTGTTGCACCATTATCGCTTTTACTCTTATCACATAACGTTTGCCTACACCTGCAAAAACTGTTATGAGATCAATCATGATGAAGTGTCACATTAATTGTTGTTACCAGTGCAAAAAACAATGCTCTAGATAATGACTCAATACTAGCTAAACAATGAGAGCATTTAATGCCTTCACTGCAAGGGCGCATTGCATTGTGGTACGTGTGTGTATGCATGCACATGGCACTTCCGCTAATTGACTATTTCTTTACTTCATTATAAGAAAACACAAGCTTGTTCGTCCTCGTAAAAAGATAGAAAGCCGGGTGTAGCAAGTAACTAACAATACAATCAAGAGTAATATGCACGAGTCAGTTTCACTGACGTGATATTGAAAAATATCGTTATTATTATTATGAATTTTTGAATTATGCATACATGCACTCATCCATCGTATTATAACATCCGGCTGCTTTTTTCTGATGAAACCGTTTTAATGTTTCATTAACCTTAGCTCGTGAACTTTTATTGATAAAATAGCCTTAACCTTCATTATAAAATGTGGTTGACGATATTTTGTTAACAGGAAGACAAAAAATATACACACCAGACACTTTTTCATCATCACATCTCTAATGCTGGGCTTATTAAGAAAGCGATTTTTCTCAACGATGGGAAGCGGACGCCAGGTGAAACCTAGCAGTTTCTTCCTTCAGCCACCGTGCAATATTATGCTTTTGAGTCGTCAGCATGCATGCACTGCCATGCCACACACATATAACATAAAACTAACTATCTATCTGTGGATGTCTACGCGTTTGTTTGACAATTTAGAATTAGAAAACTGACAAAATAATCCTCATCAACTCCACATGCATAATAGTAATAATAAGCCACTTTAAAATGATATTTTTTGTTTGCATGCAAATGATAATAATAGCAAACAGGAGGAGGATTTAATAATAACAGAGAAGACGAGACGTTATTATAGATGCACTTTTCTCATTTCGTTTTGTAAATGAACATGTTAAAAAAAATTGCACTCACCTTCCTTTTCCTTTGCTTATATATTTTTCTTCCTGAAAAGACGATGCACTCCAATAACCACGAAAATATACTTTTTGGAAGTTGAATGAAAGGAATACAACTATGATTATATCCGGAACTTTTTCTTTTTCGCTCTGTGTTTACTTCCTCCTTCACCTTCTTCGTCTCACAACAAAATATAAGTCAAGGTTCTTGGTCTTCTTCGGGTCAATAAACAAAAAAGAATTTTTTTTGGCAGGGGCACACGGGTGCACAAAGTATATTGTATTGTATCTTCATGTATGAAAAAGGTATTCACACGTTCACGGACACATGCTACTCCACGTTTTCCGTGGATAAGATATGCACCTTTGACGTTGCGTTCTCTTGTTTTGTTGTTACAGTTTCACAAATATGTAACGTCTCATATTTGCATGATGATCTAATGCACACTTAACCCAGGATGATGTTTCTCTTCTCCCAAGTCCATCATTATCAACGTGGTACGCAGAAGATAAAACTGTAGGTTCCTCAATCTTTCACTTTTTGGACCACGCACAAATCTTTACGATCATGGGCAAGCAAACACTACTGAACTCGTTGCGTATCATGCGAAGCATAAAAAGGGCTCACCAAAAAATATATAAATCCACTCCACTCACTCAGCGCACAAAACACGTAGGTAAAAAGACTTTTTCGAGTAGTGTCTTTGAAAATTTTTCAAGAGCTTACTGCTCGTCTTCTACCTTGGCTTGTGGAGTATGTTAATAATGTTAGTTGCTACACATGCATACGCATTGTGTATGATAAGGATTTGGTTGGTTTCCTATTCGAAATCTGTTATAGCATAAATGGATAGGGATACGCATGTAAAGTTTGTGTCAAGTCTCTTTGATGAGGATGTGTTGATGTTGAGGAAAAGGTACCACTAACGTCAACCAACGTCTTGTTTTTCACAGGTACGCACCACACCATTACCACCAAAGTACCTCACACAAAATTATACACTTTGGGCTGCCGTTGATCATGCATTTCCCTATGCATATTACTACATATATGTATGTATGTATGTATTTGCTCGGGAATGAGCCGGTCCTAAATAGAGAAAATAGATATTAACACACAGAGACAGTGGCATCATCATTCGTATATATTATGCCTAAGACAATAATGATTGAAAAGGTGTAATCATTGGTCCGAATAAAGAGGAGGAGGAAGGAAGCTCGAACCAAGTATGTGAAATAGCTGTGACTTTTTTTATGTATACAAAAATAACAAGATGACTACCGGGATATTGCTTTCTAGATATATAGGAATAAAGGTTTATCTGGCTGGTGTTACAGGTGTAGCTTAGTTTAGGCAGGTCTTAAAACTTAGGGAGATGAGCTGAAATGGTTCTCAATGCATTCATAAAAAGTGTAATGTATTTTTATAATGATTTTCCTTCTTCTGAGATGGCTCATCAAATCTGGGGGAAACTAAAGCTATTGTTTTTCGTTTCATTCAGACGAGGACTCAAACTCTAATCATTAGGAATGATCCGGCATATTCAAGGTTTTCATACAACCAGGTATCTATTTAGTTACGCTACATTTACTCATTCCTTTAGGTACCGGTTGGTTGCCCCGAAGTACTACATTTTTTCACGAAGAGGAGCATAGAAAAAAATGCAACTCATCAGCGTAAAAATAATTTTTCCCGTTTATTTTTATTACAATGCATGAAGATGCAGAAAAAAATTAAATGGTCTGTGAGAATTGGGACAAAGTTGTTTATAAATGGGTTTCTACTACCAAAATGAAAACCAAATCGAAAAACCCATTTTCAATGGAATGATACAATTACGCACAGAGAGTATCAAAGATGATAATACTTGTGTGTGAACACTCTAAACTGCTTTCTGATGCATTGCAAATGAGGCTTCATGTGGTTTGCAGTTGTCCATTTGAGTCTCACGTCACATACAAAAGTGCATAGACATAAATATCCTAATTCTATTTCATGATGATGATGATGGTATCCATTCATCCGTCATCTCATTTCCTTGAAAAATACCACACATCCTACATTAAGGATGCACTTGAGTCTTTGAGAGAGACCAAGAGACAACTTTATGTGGTCAAAATCTTCATATTGTTTTCTACACGTCAATAAAAGAATGTCTAAGAATAGTCATCCTCACGCTGAAAGTCAATCCGTACACACTCATGAGCATTTATGACAATGGGGCATCTCAACTCAGGTCCAAGTTAATTTAGAACAAATACATGACAAGACACAGAAAGACCGTATACGTACGTACTTACTCTGTTTGCAACTTCCAAAAACGAAAAATGAGTGTCAGTCAGTCAGTAAGAACAGTAAAGGAGGAAATGTGTGCCACGCTGCTGAAGAACAAAATGTACCGAAACGATTTAACTATAGCAAACACTCGTATAGGTATATCGTCGTGAGTCTCCTCTTTGCACAAGGGTCTAAATGTAGAATCTATCGAGAGAGCTCGAAAAGAAAGGTGTCAGCGAACTATTATTAGCATCATCAGACAAAAACACACTCCACTACACAAAAATATTTATTGCCAAGGGCAAAAATCCTTCCACCTGAACTATCAAGACACACATTAATATTAAACGCTCAAGCAGGCAAGGAAGTCAGGAAGAGTTTTTGATTGAAATTTGGGGCTCTGTTCTCTTTCGGTTGTGTCAGAAAGAAATATATGTTGGTCAGTAGTAGCGTCCTCAGTTCAGAGTTCCCTATTTCCGTTTGCACAATGTAAAATTCCTTTGTCACTTGTCACGTCAACAATTTTGTCTTTTTCGGTCGGCCGTCCTCAGAAAAGGTTAATCAGTCCCTTTACAGGTCGCCTTGATTGATGATGATGATGCTAGGTTGTATAAAAGGATGAGCATATATAATACAATGAAAGATGGTTTGGTGAGATGCAGATAGATGCATTCAAGGTGACTCAAGTTTTAGCACGAAGCGTCTTCACCCTTTAAAAATTACTGTTGTTTCACTGAAGTTTCACAGTGATATGATGATATAAGATTACCTCAAAAATAAGTAATCTCTTGGCTCTTTGATCATCTCATCATACACACGTATTATAATACCCTATCGTGAAGTTGGTATTACCAGAAATGGTAAAGTAGTCACCTTTACATTCAAAATTATTGTTACGTACTTTCGTATATGATACACATGCAGAATCATCAAAGAATTGCCTATGGTGTCTATTATACCTAACTTTTTGAAAACTCGAAGGTTCTGGTTCTGTTCTACCTGACTTGAGAAGGTTCGGTTAAACCATTTGCTTTTTGGTTGTAAGTAAATAATAGTAATAATACAATACACAGCTCTCTACACATATGTATTTTCCATTGGCTATACACACAACTAGGCAAAACGATGTTGATGATGATGAGGACGCAGAAAGAGCCACAGGTTTGCTGATGCTTGATTTAACGGGAGTTTAGCCAGCAATGGTCAACTGGGCAAAACCAAAAAATCTGCAACTTGAAATGTAAGTCTTGGTCAAGCTTTCGTTGGGGCAAGTCCAATATCAGCAGACAGAAGAATTCACTACAATATATATTTTATCCGTAGTAAAAACTGAGTGTAGCACAAAAATGGATGATGTATGTAGTGTACATACTCTCGAGCCGAATTTTCTTGTTGGCTTGATCCGACATGAAATTTTCAAGTTTTCTAGACGAAGACGATGAAATCAAGGTAAGCTTAAGTAAATAACAAAGGGCTGTCTGCTTCAAAGTTTAAACTCTCTTCTGTTGCTCATGAGCCTCAACAACACAAATGTAAATGTAATGTATGGACAGGTTTCATTGAAAAAATGAGAAAGAAGCAGAATAATAAGAGCAGTAGGAGCACACATTACATTTTTTTCTTGAAGCAGTTTAGCTCTATCTAGCTCTCATTCTTACACCTAGTAGCATAATACATACATAATACATAACTAACTAACGTTAAAAATTATTCACATTCAAACTGGCAATAAAATAAAAGTGCATACGGTTCGCAGTTGTACTTTTTCTTCTCTCGCCTTGCACTTGGGAAGGAGTCTAGGGTGCACGTGTATTATGTAGCGTAAAGATATTTTGCACCGTTTCGACATGTAAGCCAACATCACTTCGTACCTTATGGTGTATGTTATAGAGAGGGTAGTGGTAAGTAGAGTGTCAGAAAGGAAAAATACATCTCATAAGTACCTACATCCCTATTGAAAGGACTCTTTGCAATAGCTAACAACTAGCAATGTGAAATGAATGCCAAGCACACTGCTCCTTAAAACGTTTAGTATTGAAAGAAATTCAAAGGATGCAACTAACTGATGTACAGATATATCGTATGAATATGAAAACAGCTAAATGAAAAACAGAAGACATCAGATAATCATAGTACAGAAGCAAGAAAAGAACATGATCTTTAATGACTGCCCAAACATTGTATCATATTGCACCAAACTGCCAAACATGTTAAATGGGTAAACACCAATTGAACATGCATTCCTCTGCGAACAAACAGAAAGTAGTCCTCTACTACCCCGTGACTGCATCAGACATTATTTCTAGAAGAAGATGATCACAAATCCGTTGATAAGTCTTTGCTTGGGAAAGACGCAGTTAGAAGCATGAGCTTTAGAGTGGGGGCGATTAGACATTAGTTTGAAAATGCATGATATGATGGACGTGATCGTGATGGTTGATGATGATTGTTTTATTAGTTCAAGGTTCCCTAATGCTGTCTAAAACAAGATGTAGTAGTAGGATGGATGAACTTCTTTATTTTCTCTTTTTAATTTATTAATTATTGCAAGTCTTCAGTGAAATGATTGCGAGCAAGTAAGCACGCAGCAAATGATTCTCACTCAGGTAGGAGTTCCACCGTGACCATCTGTTGATTGTGTAGTTCAATTAGGGAAAATCAATCGTAATAGGTATCATAAAACGTTTTTATGGCTGAAGGAAAACGGAATATAAATAGTTATGTAGGCATTTTCTAATTCACTGAAAACAGTAATTTGGGTATTACTAAATAGTTTTAAGTGCTAGTAGAAATCTAATTTTTTGTAAGAATTATGCCATAGGTTATTGAGATAAAGACCTACCTATAAAAGAATTTTTACAAATCTCATACCTTTATCCTCTCTTCTCGAAATGCCAGCGTTTATTTCGATGTAAAAGTTGTCATTTAAAATGTGTTTTATGTATGTATTCAGAAGAAAATTTTCACCGTGTGGGATAAACATGGGAAGTGCGAACGGGATATCTGATATAATATAGCAATTACATTATTGGCATTGGTTAGGGTTAGAGGTATTAAATTAGATTGGATTAATGTAGGTACATAGACATCTCAAAATTCTAAATAGGAGTGTCCTCGATTAGTGGGG
The DNA here is from genome assembly GCA_001718145.1 of Orchesella cincta. Lineage (NCBI taxonomy): Eukaryota > Metazoa > Arthropoda > Collembola > Entomobryomorpha > Orchesellidae > Orchesella > Orchesella cincta. The sequence goes on from LJIJ01000523.1 coordinate 100,813, forward strand.
AAGGGTGAATAATCAATCCACAAAGATATACGGTGAGATTTATCGTAAAGGAACACCACGACTGTAACAAGTTGGAGATTCTTCAGTGTTCATCGCATGGCATTGCTACTTTGTTGTAACTGACTTACTATTATACTGACTGAATACACCGAATGAAGCCAGTTTTGGTACCGTTAGCCAAAAACCAATACTGCGTAACAACATAGCGTTAATCAAATTGCATGAGAATCCCATCGATTTTAAACACATTTATTTTGCATTATTGGGATAAGTCTCTGCCATAATATTATGCAGTACCAGTCATAGCGTAGGTCTGATAAAGATGAATGCAACGTTAGAATATATGTGGATTGTAAAAAGAATGGTAAAGGTTTCAAGCTTCTGTGTATTTACTCGTAGGTGAAATGATGATGCTCAAGTAGAAGTTTATAATGGACATGTACACCAAATGTTTATCAAGGCAATATTCAACGTTATAAATCTCAAGCCAGGCCAATGGTCAAGTCCGGGACTAAACATTATGCTTTGGCATAATGGTACACACCTTGCGTTGAAGTCCGAATTGAAATGAATGGCTGTTTTTTAAAGAATCTGCTGCCACCAAGTTTTGGCTCATTTTAATTCTGCAATCGTACAGGATTGTGTTCTTGAAACTTTAAAAAGTTGACTCATACACATGATATGGCATCAGATAAAGGAATCGATAACCACCATCATGCAGCACCAACGCCTAAAAATCCGTTGAAATTCATGTGTGTACATTCGTATTTATGTTGTTACATTACACTGCTTTATCATTGTTTTGTTTTTGCAAACCGTTTTCTTCAACCACCCTAACTCGCTGAGGATCAGACGTGATTTTATCTGCATGCATGTCGGAGCCTTCTTTGACAATAAAAATATTACATGCACGTACGAGTACGAGATAATGTAAAAGGTACTTACACGAATATATTCATGTTACGTTTTGTTCCTGCATAACATCAGATTCTGAAAGATTTTGATCAAGAAATAATGAATTTGGATGACATCCTAATACAACTAATGCGCTAACCTTATTTTATAATGTGTTAACATAAAGGGACAGGTGAAAGCATAAAAGAAAAAAGCAACATGTCATAAACTTTCAGGTGACAACGTTTCCTTGTAAAATTTAATGGAAAAAGAAGTCGAAAAAACATGTAACCCGGAAGAACTGTTTTTATGAAAATCAGGAAAGTTTGTAAGTTTGCATGAATCATGGTACATACACAGAGAAAGCGATCCTACTGAGTTTATACAACACAAACTAGTACATTGCATGACAATAGTAGGCATAGTTTTGAGAGTTTCAACAATGAGATTCGAAACAATTGAAAGAAGACGATGAGCAATGATCACGGATTATGATCACTGCTAAAGTTCAATTTTCAATGATATAGAAGACGGAAGAATATTAATGCTGAAGGAATGCAGAATGGCAATGGCAATGACAACAAAAGGATTTCAGATGAATGGTTTTCTACAACACATTCCTTTTTTACTATACACTTCATTGAGTCAACCAGTTTGACCAATTTGTGTCATGAAATGCAGTTTTCAATGCGTCACTTACCATTCTGTGACATTTTCTTGGCTTTGCATCATCACGTTTTTAATTCATTTGCAACATGAAAAATGCACGCTTAGTCATATCTTTTTAGTCAGTTTTATATAGCATCTGATCTTGTATTACAAATGTAATTCTCAAAAGAATGTCAAGCGGAATGGCGGAGAATCTACTTACTTGCTGAGTAATTCACAGTGTTCGCGGACGAGTTACAATAAGACGAATCGGCGACTCTGATAACTCAGTATGTATCAATATACCAATCCGATGTGACTGGAACAACTTTCACTCAGACGCTTTTACCACTCAATGCACTTATAATTTTGACTATTTGCTTATCCTTAGCTTATCATTACAATGATGGGCAAGGATAACATTTAACAATTCATTTATTTACAACAAACAACAGTTATTTCGACAATTACAATTGAAACTATCAGAAAATGATCAAATGCACCAACGTCTGGGTCAAAGCGTGTGACATACAATAATAATACAAATTCTACGAGTAAGCTACTGACTGACTAACTGGCTAACTCCGATCACCTGCTTTTCCATTTGACCTTTCAACTTTTTACCCGATACACGCAGCATGAGTTTCATATACATCAATAACAAACTACTTCCTTGACGACTATAAGTTGACATGCCCGTATACGCATCACTACAGGTAGGTATGGGGCTAACTGAATACACCTTAAAACTATGATAACTAAAAGTACATTACAACTTTTCTAATAATAATATAGAATATGTATTACAGACTTCCAACAATCATAATGACCACTCTTATCAAAACGCGTTCAAGTTAGGACTTCAAATTTCAAACAACAAGATATACATATTTTATTACATGCTAAGTATATACAAAACGTATGTATCGGCTCCAACTTCCCTCCAGTGATGTGTTCCGTTCGGAGTAACCATCATCTCCTACGGCTGGAACTCGAATCATGTCTATCCACTTTTCTCATTCCATCAAACTCCATCAGCAATCAATCCAGTCTTGATGTCTGCAATCCATTTCCCGATGGCCAGTTACAGCACGGTTGCAGAGGGTCAGTGCTCATCCTTGAACCCCTTCCGTCAGGGATAGTCGTTTCGTAATCTTTTATCCCAGTCCCGTTCTAGAAGTCGGTGTTCATCTTGATCCTCCCTTTCCAGAGCTCGGTATCCTTCGTGTTGATCTCCTCTCGGTTTCCAAGAGTCAGTCTTCGAAGTCCTCGTGATGTCATCTCCAGATACAATGCGTTCATCAATTCCGGCGGGCAACGAACAACTACGAGCATTCGTGTTTAGCTTTCGAAAGATGTACCGATACGGTCCATGAAATCCGTCGATTTTCTTGCGGGACACTACTCAATTTTGCACGATGCAAAGATCTGCTTACCTGATTTCGATCAGTAGAAAAACGAATAGTGCATTCCTTCCCTTGAGTTGCCATTCACACATATATTGTGTCTCCCAGTACATCCTTGAAATAGTAACGAAGCTTTAGAAGGTTCTGCGGTTGCTCCAGTTCATTGGGGTGGTGACTTACATCGTTATTGAAATCACATTGCTCCTTTTTCTTGGCATTGATCCACATGGCAAAGTTCCAGTCCTATTAGATCCTCGCGATTTCTAAGGTTTATCATTCATTGCTGCGTTGGTAGTTTTCATGATCGTTGACTCGCACTTCGTTACAACTAGCGCTTCGTCCATGATCTTCCAACTAT